>CM038221.1:21470009-21665880 GCA_021442155.1 Cymbidium sinense | reverse complement strand
AGGGTTTAGGATTTCATGGTTTAGCATTTTGGGTATAGGGTTTAGGTTTAAGGTCTAGGGTTCATATTTAGGGTTTTTGTTTATTTTTATAATATAGATTCAATTAAGATTCAATGTTTCTTATTTTTAACTTCATCAACCAAGTAACACACCATGTTTTTTAAGACATAAGTGATGATATAGATAAAAAATCAGCATGCATAGACTAAATTAAAACCACAGAAAACTAGAAGTCCCATATAGCAGTTCCATGGCAGATCGACCATTCTTATTTCTCCATTCCATCAGAACCACCCCGACCTCTCTAGTAGTGGGATCCGCTATCATATACCCGATTTGTACCTCTGCGACCATGATGACTGTAACCTCCATCACTACTCCCACCTCCATAACCACCACCCACCACCTCAATATCCACCAGCACCTCCAGATCCACCATGCATGCGATAACAATAACTCTACCTTCACCTCCTCGACCATATCTAGGCGACGGTTGGAGATGTTCCTACTGTCAAGGTTTTGCCTATTCTTAGGGTTTAGGTTTATTATGCTATAGGGTTTATTTTTATATTTTAATTTATTTAATTAATTTAGTTTTTGTTTTAGGGTTTGGGGTTTAAGGTTTAGGGTTTAGGGTTTAGGTTTATGGTTTAGGGTATTAGGGTTTATGCTTTTAGGGTTTAGGGTTTAGGGTTTAGGGTTTTAGGGTTTAGTGTTTAGGGTTGTAGGTTTAGGGTTTAGGGTTAGTTTTTGGGTTTATGGTTTAGGATTTCAGATTTTGAGTTTAGGCTTTTTTTGTAAATTATGTAAACTAGTAAGTTTAGGTTTATTTAGTTTTTTTTATTTTAGTTTATTTTATTTTTAATTTTTATTTAGGTTTATTTTTATTTTTATTTAGTTTAGGGTTTTTATTTTAGTTTACTATTAGGTTTAGGTTTAGGTTTAAGTTTATTTTTAGTTGAGTTTTAGTTTTATTATATTTTTTAGGTTTATGTTATATATTTTATTTTGAGGTTTAGGTTTAGGTTTTTATAATATTTTTCTAGGTTTAGGTTTTAGGTTTTTATTTAAGGTTTATTTTTAGGATTTATTTTTTAGTTTAGGTTTAGGTTTATTTTTAGTTCATGTTATTTTATTTAGTTTAGGTTTAGTTTATTTTAGGTTTAGGTTTAGGTTCTATTTATTTTAGTTTAGTTCAGTTTAGTTTAGGTTTATGTTTATTTAATTTTATTTATTTTATTTATATTTTAGGTTTAGGCTTTTTTTTTTGTGTTTAGGGTTTAAGATTTATTTATTTTATTTATTTTTAGGTTTTATTTTTAGGTTTATTTTTTAGGTTTAGGTTTTTACAATATTTTATTTTAGGCTTATTTTATTTTTATTTTATGTTTAGTTTTTCTTTTATTAAGGTTTTTTATTCTTAAGTTTATTTTACTTTTTAGTTTATCTTAGCTTTCTCTTTACTTTATCTTAGTTTATTTTTATTTTTTTAAATCATATTTTTAGGTTTAGGTTTAGGTTTCAGTTTAGGTTTCTATTTAACTTTTTTTCTTTAATTTATTTAGGTTTAAGTTTATTTATTTATTTTATTTTTAAGTTTTATTTAGTTTAGGTTTAGGGTTTAGGTTTGTATGGTTTAGGTTTTAGAGTTTAGGGTTTTAGGTTTAGGGTTTTAGGGTTTAGGTTTAGGTTAGGGGTTAGGGTTTAGTTTAGGTTTAGAGTTTAGTGTTTAACTTTATGGTTTAGGGTTTTAGGTTTAGAATTAAAGTTTTTAGGTTTAGGTTATTAGGGTTTAAACTTTAGAATTTAGGTTTAAGTTTAGTTTAGTTTTAGGTTTAGGATTAGTTTAGGATTTAGGGTTAGAGTTTAATTTTAGGTTTAGGTTAGTTTAGGTTAAGTAAGGTTTAGGTTGTATGTTTTAGGTTTAGGTGGTTTTAGTTAAGGGTTTAAGGGTTTAGGGTTTAGTTTTAGGGTTTATTTAGATTTTAGGGTTTTAGGGTTTAGGGTTTAGGGATTTTAGGGTTAAGGGTTTAGGAATTTCATGGTTTAGCATTTAGGGTTTAGGGTTTAGGTTTTAGGTCTAAGGTTCATGTTTTAGAGTTTTTTATTTTTTGATAATAGAGATCTAATTAAGATTCAACATTTCTTCTTTTTAATTTGATCAACCAAGAGTAACACACCATGTTTTCTAAGACATAAGTGATGACATAGATCAAAAATCAGCATGCATAGAGTAAATCAAAAACCCTAGAAAACTAGAACCATCTCTACCATATAGACGAAGTTCCATAAGCAGCAGATCAGATCAGCCATTCTTCAATTTCTCAGTTCCATGACCACGACCTCTCGTGGCGGGATCCATAATCATATCGATGTACCTCACACCACGATGATTGTAACCTCCAGCTACTCCCACCTCCATACCACCACTTCTCGACCACCACCTCAATATCCACACCTCCACATTCCCGCCATAGCGATAACTATCTCAGCCTCCTCGATATATCTATCGAGCATGTTGGCCGTAATGTTCTTGTCAAGGTTTTACTATTCTTAGGGTTTAGGTTTAGGTTTAAGTTTATTATGTTTTAGGGTTTATGTTTATTTTTTAGTTTTTTTAGTTACTTTTGTTTTAGGTTTAGGGTTTCGAGTTTAAGGTTTACAGTTTCGGGTTTGGGTTTAGGGTTTAGGATTTTAGGGTTTATGCTTTTAGGGTTTAGGGTTTACGATTAGGGTTTAGGGTTTAGGGTTTTTTAGGGTTGTAGGTTTATAGTTTAGGGTTAATTTTTGGGTTTATGGTTTAGGGTTTCAGATTTCGGGTTTAGGGTTTTTTTGGTAAATTATGTAAACTTGTAAGTTTAGGTTTATTTAGTTTATTTTTTATTAAGGTTTATTTTATTTTAATTTTTTATTAAGGTTTATTTTTATTTTTATTTAGTTTAGGGTTTTTATTTTAGTTTACTATTTGGTTTAGGTTTAGGTTTAAGTTTATTTTTTAGTTGAGTTTTATTTTATTTTTTTAGGTTTATGTTATATTTTATATTTTGAGGTCCTGGTTTAGGTTTTTATAATATTTTTCTAGGTTTAGGTTTTAGGTTTTTATTTAAGGTTTATTTTTAGGTTTTATTTTTTAGTTCAGGTTTAGGTTTATTTTTAGTTCATTTTATTTTCTTTTGTTTAGGTTTAGGTTTAGGTTTACTTTATTTTAGGTTTAGGTTTAGGTTTTATTTATTTTAGTTTAGTTCAATTTAGTTTAGGTTTATGTTTATTTAATTTTATTTATATTTTAGATTTAGGTTTTTTTATAGTTTAGGGTTTAAGATTTATTTATTTATTTATTTTTAGGTTTTATTTTTAGGTTTTTCTAGGTTTAGGTTTTACTTATATTTTATTTTAGGCTTATTTTATTTTTTATTTTATGTTTAGTTTTTTATTTTATTAAGATTTTTATTCTTAAGTTTATTTTACTTTTAGTTTAAGCTTAGCTTTTCTTTATTTTATCTTCTTTTATTTTTTTATTTTATTTATTTGTAGGTTTAGGGGTTTAGGGTTTAGGTTTTAGTGTTTAATTTATGGTTTAGAGTTTTAGGTTTAGGGTTAGTTTAGGGTTTAGGTTTAGGTTTAGTTTTAGTGTTTAGGTTTAGTTTAGGTTTAGGGTTTAGGGTTTTAGTTTAGGATTAGGGTTTAGGATTGGGGAGGGTTAGGGTTTAGATTTAGGGTTTAGGTTTTATAGTTAGTTTAGGGTTTAGGTCTAAGTTTAGTTTTAGGGTTTAGGTTGTATGTTTAGGGTTAGTTTAGGGTTAGTTTTAGGGTTAAGGGTTTAGGGTTTAGGGTTTAGGGTTTACGATTTAGGGTTAATGGTCTAGGGTTTAGGGTTTAGGGTTTTTTAAAAAAAATTAAGTGGTAGGTTTAAATTTATTTAATTTATTTTTTATTTATTTTATTTAGGTTTATTTTAATTATTAATTAGTTCAATTTATTTATTTTAGGTTTATTTATTTTAGTTTAGGTTTTTTATTTTAATTTATTTTTTAGGTTTAGGCTTAGGTTTATGTTTATTTTTGTGTTTAGTTTTATTTTTATTTTATTTTAGTTTTAGGTTTTATTTTTTATTTTGAGGTTTAGGTTTAGGTTTTTATTTTATTTTTTTAGTTTTAGGTTTTAGGTTTTATTTAGGTTTATTTTTAGGTTTTATTTTTTAGTTTAGGTTTAGGTTTATTTTTAGTTTATTTAGTTTAGGGTTTAGGTTTAGTTTATTTTAGGTTTAGGTTTATATTTTATTTATTTTAGTTTAGTTTATTTTAGCTTAGGTTTACATTTATTTTATTTTGTTTATTTTATTTTTATTTTAGGTTTAGTTTTTATTTTTAGTATAGGATTTGGGTTTTATTTATTTATTTTTAGGTATAGGTTTTTATTTAGTTTTTTTTCATTTTATTTTAGGTTTATTTAATTTTATTTTACATTTATTTTTAAATTTATTTAGGTTGTTTATTTTTAGGTTTATTATATTTTATAGTTTAGTTTAGGTTTTTTATATATTTTATTTTATTTTAGTTTTTATTTCTTATTTTATTTTATTTTTAGGTTTAGGCTTAAGTTTAGGTTTAGGTTTTGGTTTAGTTTTTATTTTGTTTTATTTTTATTACTTTATTTAGGTTTATGTTTATTTTTTTATTTTATTTTTAGGTTTAAGTTTTCAAGTTTTTAGGGTTTAGGGTTTAGGGTTTAGGGTTTAGGGTTTAGGGTTTATGATTTAGGTTTTATGGTTCAGGTTGTAGATTATAGGATTTAGGGTTTAAGATTTAGGGTATAGGGTTTAGAGTTGAGGGTTTGAGGTTTAGGTTTGAGGGTTTAGGGTTGTAGATTTTAGGGTTTAGGGTTTAGGGTTTAGGGTTTAGGGTTTAGGATTTACAATTTTTTTATTTATTTTTTTATTTTTAAATTGTAATTTTTTTAAATTAAGTAAACTCGTAGGTTTTTTATTTATTTTGTTTATTTATTATTTGTTATAGTTTATTTTATTTTATTTTATTTTGGTTTATTTTTTTATTTAATTTTGTTAATTTATTTTAGGTTTATTTATTCTAGTTTATTTTTTAGATTTAAGTTTACTTTTTTAGTTTACTTTTATTTTTATTTTATTTTTTTAAGTTAATGTTTTATTTTTTTTATTTTAGGTTTATTTTTAAATTTTATTTCTTAGTTTAGGTTTAGGTTTACTTTTATTTTATTTTATTTTATTTAGTTTAGGATTTAGGTTTAGTTTATTTTAGGTTTAGGTTTAGGTTTTAATTTTTAAGTTTAGTTTATTTTAGTTTAGGTTTAGGTTTATTTATTTTGTTTAACTTATTTATATTTAGGTTCAGTTTATATTTTTAGTTTAGGGTTTGGGTTTTATTTTTATTTTTCTATATTTTATTTTTTAGGTTTATTTATTTTTGTTTTTTTTAGTTTATTTTATTATTTTATTTTTGGTTTATTTTAATTTAGTTTTTTTATTTTATTTTAGGTTTATTTTATTTTATATTTTTTTTTTTTATTTTATTTATTTTATTTTTATTTATTTAGGTTTTAGGGTTTAGGTTTTTAGTTTAGGTTTTTTAGGGTTTAGGGTTTTAGGGTTTTAGGTTATTTTTAGGGTTTAGGGTTTTAGTTTTATTAGGTTTAGGTTTTTTAGGGTTTAGGGTTAGGTTTTAGGGTTTAGGGTTAGTTTAGGGTTTATTTAGGGTTAAGGTTTAAGTTTAGGTTTTAGGGTTTAGGGTTTAGGCAGGGTTTATTTAGGGTTTAGGGTTTTAGGTTTAGGTTTAAGGTTTTTTTTAAATTTAGGTTGAGTTTAGGTTTTAGGTTTATTTTTTATTTTTTTTGATTTTATTTTTTTAGGTTTATTTTTTATATTTATTTTTTTTAGTTTAGGTTTTTATTTTATTTATTTTAGTTTATTAGGTTTATGTTTATTTTTTTTTATTTTATTTTTTATTTTATTTTTTTTAGGTTTAGGTTTATTTTTTATTTTAGGTTTAAGTTAGTTTTTATTTTATTTTTTTTAGGTTTAGGTTTTAGGTTATTATTTTAGGTTTATTTTTTTAGGTTTTTTAGGTTTTTTAGTTTAGGTTTAGGTTTATTTTTTAGTTTATTTATTTTATTTACTTTAGCATTTAGGTTTAGTTTATTTTAGATTAGGTTTAGGTTTATTAATTTTTGTTTAGTTTATTTAAGTTTAGGTTTACATTTATCTTATTTTATTTATTTTATTTTTATTTTAGGTTTAGTTTTTATTTTTAGGTTAGGATTTGGGTTTTAGTTTTTATTTATTTTTAGGTTTATGTTTTTATTTAGTTTATATTTTATTATATTTTAGGTTTATTTTATTTTTATTTTACATTTATTTATTATATTTAGGTCTATATTTTTAGGTTTATTTAATTTTAGTGTAGTTTAGGTTTTATTTTTTCATTTTAGTTTAGTTTAGTTTTCATTTTTTATTTTATTTAATTTTTAGTTTAGGTTTAGTTTAGGTTTAGGTTTTAGTTTAGGTTTTTATTTTATTTTATTTTTTATTTTACTTAGGTTTATGTTCTTTTATTTATTTTCTTTTTAGATTTATTTAGTTTAGGTTTAGGTTTTTAGGGTTTGGATTTATGTTTTAGAGTTTAGAGTTATATATTTTAGGATTTAGTGTTTAGGGTTTAGGGATTAGGGTTTAGGGTTTAGGGTTTGGGGTTTAGGTTTTAGGATTTAGGGTTGTAGATTTTAGGGTTTAGGCTTTAGGGTGTTGGGTTTAGGGTTTTGTTTTTTTAATTTATTTTTATTTTTCTAAAATTTATTTGTTTATTCTAAATAAAGTAAACTCATAGGTTTAGGTTTATTTAGTTTATTTAGTTTATTTTTTATTTATTTTAGTTTATTTTATTTTAAATTTAATTTAGGTTTATTTTTATTTTTATTTTGTTTAGGTTTATTTATTTTAGCTTATTTTATAGGTTTGGGTTTATTTTTAAGTTCAATTTTATTTTTATTTTATTTTTTTGGTTTAGGTTTTATTTTTTATTTTTAGGCTTTAGGTTTAGACTTTTATTTTATTTTTTTTAGGTTTAGGTTTTAGGTTTTTATTTTAGTTTTTTTTAGGTATTATTTTTTTAATTTAGGTTTATGTTTATTTTTTACTTTATTTTATTTTATTTAGTTTAGTTTAGGTTTAGGTTTAGTTTATTTTAGTTTAGATTTGAGGTTTTATTTATTTTAGTTTAGTTTTTTTTAGTTTAGGTTTAGGTTTATATTATTATTATTTTAATTTTAGTTTATTTTAAGTTTAGGGTTTAGGTTTTATTTTTTTATTTATTTTTAGATTTTATTTTTGGGATTATTTTTTAGGTTTAGGTTTTTATTTATTTTTTTAGATAAATTTAATTTTTATTTTAGGTTTAGTTTTATGTTTTAATTTGGTTTAGTTTAGGTTTTTATTTATTTTATTTTAGTTTAGTTTTTATTTTCAATTTTATTTTATTTTAAGATTTAGGTTTAGGTTTTTAGCTTTTTAGGGTTTAAGGTATAGGGTTTAGGTTTTAGGTTTTTATTTTATGTTTATTTTTAGGTTTAATTTTTTAGTTTAGGTTTAGGTTTACTTTTAGTTTATTTTATTTTATTTAGTTTAGGATTTAGGTTTAGTTTATTTCAAGTTTAGGTTTACTTTTAGTTTATTTTAATTTTATTTATTTTAGTTTAGTTTATCTTAGTTTAGGTTTAGGGTTATATTATTGTTATTTTAGGTTTAGGTTTTTATTTAGTTTAGGGTTTAGGTTTTATTTTTAATTTTTTTTAGGTTTATTTTTTAGGTTTAGGTTTTTATTTAGTTTTTATTTTATTTAGGTTTTTTATTTTTTTTAGTTTCGTTCAGGTTTTTATTTACTTCATTTTAGTTTACTTTTTATTTTTCTTTTATTTTATTTTTAGGTTTAGGTTTTAGTTTATGTTTTTACTTTATTTTATTTTTTTCATTTTATTTTGGATTTGGTTTTTTTATTAATTTTAATTTTAGGTTTTATTTAGTTTCTATTTAGGTTTTTAGCTTTTTAATGTTTAGGGTTTAGGTTTTATTTAATTTTTTCAATCTATTTATGTTTTGGTTTTTCTATTTATTTTATTTTTTAGGTTTATTTACTTTATGTTAGGTTTTTATAATTTAGTTTAGGGTTTAGGTTTAGGTTTTTTAGGTTTAGTTTATTTTAAGTTTAGGTTTATTTTAGGATTCTTAGAGTTAGTTTAGAGTTTAGGGTTTAGTTTTTTTTTATAGTTTATGGTTTTATGATTATTTTAGATTTATGGTTTAGGTTTGGGTTAATTTAGTTTTTTTTAAGATTTAGTTATTTTAGGTTTAGGTTTAGGGTTTATAGCTTTTATTATTTTTAGGTTTAGGTTAGGTTTAGGGTTTTATTTAGGTTTATTTATTTTCTTTTAAATTAGTATTTTTAGGTTTAGGTTAGTTTATTAGGTTATTTATTTTAATTATTTTATTTTTTATTTTCTTTAGGTTTATTTTTTATATTTATTTATTTTAGTGTAGGTTTATTATTTTAGTTTAATTTTGAGGTTTAGATTTAGGTTTAGGTTTATGTTTGTATTTTAATTTAGTTTATTTTTATTTATTTTTTTAGGTTTAGGTTTATTTTTATTTTTAGGTTTATGTTTAAGTTTATATTTTATTCTTTTTTTGGTTTAAGTTTAGATCAGATTTTAGGTTTATTTTAGGTTTTATTTTTTTTTAGTTGGGTTTAGGTTTATTTTATTTTATTTTTTTACTTTAGGGTTTATTTTTTATTTTTAGGTTTAGGTTTAGGTTTTATTTATTTTAATTTAGTTTATTTTTTATTTAGGTTTATGTTTATTTTATTTTATTTTATTTTAGGTTTAGGTTTTTTTTTTTTTTTATTTAGGTTTAGGTTTCATTTTTATATATTTTATTTTTTATTTTAGGTATTTTTTTTTTTTTTTTTTTTTTTTAGGTTTTTTATTTATTTTATTTTATTTTTTTAGGTTTATTTTATTTTATTTTTGTTAGTATTTATTTTGTTTAGTTTAGGTTATTATATTTTTTTAGTTTAGTTAGGTTTTATTTATTTTATTTTAGTTTAGTTTTATTTTTTATTTAATTTATTTTAGGTTTAGATTTATGTTTAAGTTTAGGTTTAGATTTAAGTTTTAGAGTTGGTTATTATATTATATTATTTTTTATTTTATTTAGGTTTTAATATTTTTATTTTTTTTATTTTTAAGTTTTTGTTTAGTTTAGGTTTAGTTTTAGGTTTTTTTTAGGTTTTAGGGTTTAGGGTTTAGGGTTTAGGGTTTAGTTAGTTATTTTTTATTTAGGGTTTAGGGTTTTTTTTTTTAGGTTTAGGATTTAGGTTTAGTGTTTAGGCTCATTTTAATTTTAGGGTTTAGGGTTTAGTGTTTAGGGTTTAGGTTTAGGGTTGTAGGTTTAGGGTTTAGGGTTTAGTGTTAGTTTTAGTATTTAGGGTTTAGGGTTAGGGATTTTTTTAAAATTTTTTTTTTTTTTTAGGGTTTAGGGTTTAGGGTTTTAGGTTTATGGTTTAGGTTTTAGATTTAGGGTTCAGGTTTAGTTTAGGGTTTAGGGTTTTTTGTTTTTTAACAAAGAATAAATTCAGATTCAACATTTCTTCTTTTTGATTTCATCAATCAAGTAACCCACCAAGTTCTTTAAGACACAAGCAACGACGTAGATAAAAAAAATGCAGCATAGCAAATCAAAACCCTGATAAATCGTCTCTGTAAAGACACCCTGGCCCCTTCTATTTCTACAAGTAGCAGATCATATCGACCATTCTTCTATTTCTATAATTCCCATTAGAACCACCCTGGCCTCTCGAGTAGCGGGATCCACCATCATATCCCCAATTTCTCCCTCCCTCGCCACCATGGCTATAACCTCCGTCACTCCTCTCGCCTCCATAACCACCACTGCTCCGATCACAACCTCCATATCCACCAGCACCTCCAGATCTAGACTAAGCCTAGTTGATGGATGTTCTAGCCATCAAGGTTCTACCCATTCTTAGGGTTTAGGGTTTAGGATTTAGGGTTTAGGGTTTAAGGTTAAGGATTTAGGGTTTAGGGTTTAGGGTTTAGAGTTTAGGGTTTTTTTTAATTAAGTAAACCATTAAGTTTAGGTTTATTTAGTTTATTTTAGTTTATTTTATTTTTTTATTTTTTATTAGTTTAGTTTATTTATTTTAGGTTTATTTTTTTAGTTTATGCTTTTTACTTTAGTTTATTTTCTAAGTTTAGGTTTAGGTTTATGTTTATTTTTTAGTTTAGTTTTATTTTTAGGTTTAGGCTTTATTTTTTATTTTTTAGGTTTAGGTTTATGTTTTTATTTTCTTTTTTTAGGTTTAGGCTTATATTTTTATTTTCTTTTTTTAGGTTTAGGTTTTATGTTTTTATTTTAGGTTTTTTTTAGTTTTATTTTTTAGTTTAGGTTGAGGTTTACTTTTACTTTATTTTATTTTATTTAGTTTAGGATTTAGGATTAGTTTATTTTAGGTTTAGGTTTAGGTTTAGGTTTAGTTTAAGTTTTATTTATTTTAGTTTAGTTTATTATAGTTTAGGTTTATGTTGTTTTATTTATTTTATTTTTATTTTAGGTTTAGTTTTTATTTTTAGTTTAGGGTTTGGGTTTTATTTTTTAATTTATTTCTTGGTTTAGGTTTTTATTTAGTTTTTATTCTATTTTATTTTAACTTTTTATTTATTTTTTTTATTTTTTTATTCTTAAGTTTTATTATTTTTTTATTTAGTTTTGGTTTTATTTATTTTATTTTAGTTTATTTATTTTATTTTTAGTTTAGGTTGAGGTTTTAGTTTAGGTTTATATTTTTTTACTTATTTTATTTTTAAGTTTTATTTAGTTTACATTTATGTTTTTAGGTTTTTATAATTTAGGGATTTAGTGTTTAGGGTTTTAGGGTTTAGGGTTTAGGGTTTAGGGTTTGGGGTTTTTGTTTTAGTGTTTAGGCTTTAGGGTTTAGGGTTTTTAGGGTTTAGGTTTAGGGTTTACATTTTAGGGTTTAGGGTTAGCTTAGGGTTTAGGGTTAGATTAGGGTTTAGGGTTTTAGGGTTTAGGGTTTAGGGTTTAGGGATAAGGGTTAATTTAGGATTTAAGGTAGAGGATTTTAGGGTTTAGGGTTTATGGTTGTAGGTTTAGGGTTATACGTTTAGGGTTTAGGGTTTAGGGTTTACGATTTAGGATTTAATGTTTAGCATTTGGGGTTTAGGTTTTTTTTTTTAAATTAAGTAAACTGCTAGTTTAGGTTTATTTAGTTTATTTAGTTTATTTTATATTTTTATTACAATTTTTTATTTAGTTTAATTTATTTTTTATGTTTATTTATTTTAGTTTAAGTTTTTTTTAATTTATTTTTTAACTTTAGGTTTATGTTTATGTTTTTTTTTTTTAGTTTAGTTTTACTTTTATTTCATTTTTTAAGTTTAGATTTTTTTTTTTTTTTTTTTAGGTTTATGTTTTGGTTTTATTTATTTTTTAGGTTTATGTTTTAAGTTTTATTTTAGGTTTATTTTTAGTTTATTTTTGTTTAGGTTTAGGTTTATTTTTAGTATTTTATTTTTTTTAATTTAGGGTTTAGGTTTTGTTTATTTTAGGTTTAGTTTTACTTTTTATTTATTTTAGTTTAGTTTATTTTAGTTTAGGTTTAGATTTATTTTATTTTGTTTATTTTAGGTTTAGGTTTTTTTAGTTTTGTGTTTAGGTTTTATTATTTATTTATTTTTAGGTTTATTTTTTTGGTTTTTGTTTTTATTTAGTTTCTATTTTATTTTATTTTAAGTTTATTTTATTTTTATTTTACATTTAGGGTTGATTTTATTTTGGTTTTTTATTTTTAAGATTATTTAATTTTTTAGATTAGTTTAGGTTTTTAATTATTTCATTTTAGTTTAGTTTATATTTTTTATTTTATTTCACTTTTAGGTTTAGGTTTAGTTTGACGTTTAGGTTTGGTTTAGTTTTAGTTCAAATTTTTATTTTATTTATTTTTTTTATTTTATTTAGGTTTAGGTTTTTTTATTTATTTTATTTTTAAGTTTTATTTTATTTAGGTTTAGGTTTTTAGGTTTTAGGTTTAGGGTTTAGGGTTTAGGGTTTAGGGTTTAGGGTTCAAGGTTGTAGGTTTAGGGTTTAAGGTTTTAGGGTTTAGGGTTTAGGGTTTTAGGGTTTAGGGTTTAGGGTTTAGGGTTTAGGGTTGTAGGTTTAGTTTTTAGGGTTTAGGGTTTATGGTTTAGTGTTTTGGTCTTTAGGGTTTAGGGTTTAGTGTTTAGGGTTAGTTTTAGGGTTAGGATGTTTTTTTTTAAAGTAAGTAAACTAGTAGGTTTATGTTTATTTAGTTTATTTTTATTTTTATTTTTATTTAGGTTTATTTTTATTTTTATTTAGTTTAGTTTATTTATTTTAGGTTTATTTATTTTAGGTTTATTTTAGTTTATTTTATAGGTTTAGGTTTAGGTTTAGATTTATTTTTTAGTTTAGTTTTATTTTTATTTAATTTTTTATGTTTAGGTTTTATTTTTTATTTTTAGGTTTAAGTTTACATTTTTATTTTAATTTTTAGGTTTGGGTTTTAGGTTTTTATTTTAGGTTTTACTTTTTAGTTTATGTTTAGGTTTATTTTTAGTTTATTTTATGTTTAGGTTTATTTTATTTTTATTTATTTTTTATTTTTTATTTTAGGTTTATTTTTTTGGGTTTAGGGTTTAGGTTTTCTTTTTTTTATTATTTTAGGTTTATTTTTTTTTTTACGTTTAGGTTTTTATTTAGTTTTTATTTTATTTTATCTTAGGTTTATTTTATTTTTATTTTACATTTACTTTTATTTTTTTTTAGGTTTTTTATTCTTAGGTTTATTTTAATTTTTAATTTAGTTTTGATTTTTATTTATTTTATTTTAGTTTATTTCTTTTTTGAGTTTATTTTATTTTTTACATTTAGGTTTAGGTTTAGTTTAGGTTTTATTTTATTTTATTTATTTTATTTAGGTTTTAGGTTTTAGGTTTTAGGGTTTAGGGTTTAGTGGGTTTAGGGTTTAGGGTTTAGTTTAGGTTTAGGTTTTAGGTTTGATTTAGGGTTAGGGTTTAGGGTTTAGGGTTTAGGCTTTATGCTTTAGGCTTTAGGGTTTAAGGTTTAGGGTTTAGGGTTTGGGATTTGGGGTTTACGGTTTTAGGGTTTATAGTTTAGGGTTTAGGGTTAGTTTTAGGGTTTAGGGTTAGGGTTTTTTTATTATTTTATTATTTATTTTTAGGGTTTAGGGTTTAGGTTTTAGGTTTAGGGTTCATGTTTTAGTTTAAGGTTTAGGGTTTTTGGGTTTTTTTAACAGAGAACAAATTTAGATTCAACATTTCTTTTTTCGATTTTATCAACCAAGTGCAAGTTCTCTATAGCGACATTGATAAAATGAAAAATAGAGCAAATCAAAACTCTAGATAGAACTATCTCTACTATAAAACACAATTCCATAAGCGGGGATGCTCCCAATTTCTCAGTTCCCATTAGAACCACCACGACCTCTCTCAGTGGCGGGATCCACCATCAAATCCCGATCTCTCCCTGCCACCATGACTTGTAACCTCATGCTCCTCCTCCTCCATAACCACACTCACACCTCCATATCCAGCACCTCGAGATCTCCCACCACCGATGCGCCTCGCCTTCACCTCCAGTGATCTAGGCGAACATGGTTGGCGGTGATGTTCCTTCCTTCAATGTTCTTCCCATTCTTAGGGTTTTAGTTTAGGTTTTAGTTTATTAGGTTTTTGGGTTTAGGTTTATTTTTTAATTCATTTAGTTACTTTAGGTTTAGGTTTAGGGTTTGGGGTTTGGGGTTTAGGATTTTTTTTAAACTCAAATGATTTCATAACAAATAAGAAATTACCAAAACATGCAAGGCATTATCCTCTAACAACTAATAAAATATGATAAAATAAAATTTAATTAAAAAATTCACAAAAATAGTATTTAACAAAATAATTTAACTCCTATGACAATAAAAATTTATTTTATAGAAAGCCAATAAAGCTTTGTCAAATAAGTTGAATCCCATATCATCATCAGATTCCTCAGCAGGCTCTTCCTTCTTCTCTTTATTGCGGTAGCTTAGCAAGAGTACGAATCATCGCGTTAGCCACAACAAATTTACTAAGATCCTTCAAATATTAACCTTCTTGGCTGGGTGTGTTATCAATGCATTATGATGAGGACATTCTTGTAAGCGTTGATGAACATGTGGGGTGCTGCAGCAAGTTTGGGATAAGAGAGGGCTAGTGAGAGAGAAGTGATCATTGAAAGGCCTACCAAAAACTTCTCGATGAGATCATGTTTAGTGAGGTCAAGTACCTGGACTGAACATCAATATATCATCATACATAGATTGGATGACAAGGCCATTAAGAGAATGGCCTAATCCCCAGTGAGAGTGCGACCTCGAGGATCCCACCTCATCACTATTTTTAATTGGCTTAATCAAGGTGTTAAATTCAATAGTACCCTTGTTAAGTTGGGATATTAAGAACCTAGAAGAATGAAGTTTGTGAAGGTCCAGACCAATGTTGCTTGGTGGAACCATAACATCAATAGGTGCAATAAGACCAAAATGGGCAGGAGCACGAACTTTGTATTTTGCAACCTCTTCACTTACTTATTTAAGATCACCTTTCATAAAAAGTCAGCTCAAAGGTTTAGGGTTTAGGGTTTTAGGGGGCTTTTATGGTTTAGGGTTTAGGGTTAGGGTTAGGGTTTAGGGTTTAGGGTTTAGGTTTACGATTTAAAGTTTAGGGTTTAGGGTTTAGGAGTTTTTAGGCTTTAGGGTTTAGGGTTTTTAGGCTTTTGGGTTTAGGGTTTAGGGGGGTTAGTTTTAGGGTTTAGGTTTAGCATTCATGGTTTAAGATTTAGGGTTTTGGGGTTTTTTTTTAAATTAAGTAAACCAGTAAGTTTAGGATTATTTAGTTTCTTTATTATTTCTTTTAGTTTATTATATTTTTTTATTTTTATTTATGTTTATTTTATTTTTATTTTTTATTTTATTATTTTGGTTTCTTTATTTTAGTTTAGGTTTTATTTTTATTTTAGGTTTAGGTTTATTTTTTTAGTTGAATTTTTTATTTTTATGTTTAGGTTTATTTTTTATTTTTTAGGTTTAGGTTTAGGTTTTTATTTTATTTTTTAGGTTTAGGTTTAAGTTTTTATTTAAGGTTTGTTTTTAGATTTTATTTTTTAGTTTAGGTTTAGGTTTATTTGTAGTTTAGATTATTTTATTTAGATTAGGTTTAAGTTTAGGTTTTGGTTTAGGTTTAAGTTTTGGTTTTATTTATTTTAGTTTAGCTTATTTTAGTTTAAGCTTTAGTTTATTTTATTTTTATTTTAGGTTTAGTTTTTTTTTAGTTTTGGGTTTAAGTTTTATTTATTATTTATTTTAGATTTGTTTTTTAGGTTTAGGTTTTATTTTATTTTATTTTAGGTTTATTTTATTTTTTTATTTACATTTAGTTTTATTTTATTTAGGTTTTTTTTAAGTTTATTTTATTTTAGTTTGGTTTTTTATTTTTATTTATTTTATTTTAGTTTATTTATATTTTATTTTATTTTATTTTTTATTTTATTTAGGTTTAGGTTTTATTTATTTTATTTTAGGTTTTATTTAGTTTAGGTTTAGGTTTTTAGGATTTTAGGGTTTAGGGTTTATAGTTAATGCTTTACAATTTAGGGTTTAGGGTTTAGTGTTTAACATTTTAGGGTTTAGGGTCTTGGGGTTTAGGGTTTTGGGTTTAGGGTTTAGGGTTTAGTGTTTAGGCTTTAGGGTATAGGGCTTTTAGGGTTTAGAGTTTAGAGTTTTTTTTTTAACTAAAAGGAATTTATTGCTCAAAAAAATAGGTACAAGAAGACCATATTAGAGACTAAACTCAAGAAAAAAAAAAAACTCAAATGAATGAAATGAGAATCTAAAGAGTTTAGTCCCTAAACTAATAAATCAAAGAGAAATAAAGAAAAAAAACAAAGAAAACTAAGAAAGCCAAACAAAGGCAAAAAGGGGAAGAATCCAGAGCTCAAAGAACCTCAAAAGATGAAGATCCATAGGAAATGGAAACACAAGAAACAACTCCAGCCATCTAAGAAAAAGAGACCATTAGTAAGACTCAGCTCCCTCAAGAAGAAGAAAAGACCAACTGAAAAAGAGGACCTACAACCTGTAAGAAATCTCAGCCAGAAGGAGCTCAAAAAACATAAAGAGAAAAAACTCAAGTTGAGATATGAGAAAAGAAGGATAATGAAAATAATGAGAGGCATCAAATCCTAAGTGTATCCAACTTCTAAGAATGGTTACAAATAGGAAAAGTCACAAGCCACAAAATTTCAAGGAAAAATCCATCATATCATCATAGCCATCCAACCAAAGAAAAATATAAACCTATCATAACCACCACCAAACAAAAGTGAAGCTAAGGAAACAAAAAGAGGAGACCAATAGATAAAATTAACATAAGGCAATCCCAACAAAACAAAATATGAACACCTCTTAAAAAAGAGGGAGAAAAGAAGCTCAGCCCAAAAAAAGAAAAGAGCCCTCAAAGACAAAAACCAACAGGCCCACAACAATACCAATCAAAGCCACCAAGCTCCAATAAACATAACACAATCCAAAGCCACCAAGGCACCAACCAAAGGAAGGAAACAACCAACAAGTAGCCACACAATAGGCACCAAAAAATAGCTCAGAAAGACAAGTGGACCAAAACCAACAGAAAAAAAAGATGAAGGTTAATAGATAAAATAAATAGAGAGAAACAACTAGCCAATGGACAAACCACATGACAAAGGCCCAACCTACCAACAAAGAGAGTAAAAGAACCAACCAAAGAAAGGCAAATATAGGAACAAACCACTAGCCAACCGGTCAAAGGGCACCAAAAAGAACTCAGGGGCACCAAAAAAAAATTAGCAAACAGGAAGTTAGAAATCCCAAGCTAAAAGGTGGAAAATTAGCCAAGAAACCAGTACTCTAGATAGCAAGAAAACACACAACAAAAGCTCAAATATGAGAGAAAAAAATAGCCAAAGGAAAAAACCTCCCAAGGATAGGAGATTATTTCCAAGAAGCTTTAAAATGAGTTACCCTAGAAAGTGAGGAGGGCATAAATCTGAACACTTTTTCTTCTTATAAATAGTTTTATAACCATGTCCTTTCTCCAAAAAATCTCCATCAAAAATGAATCATTATTGTTATAAAAGGCATGATCGAAAACTATCAATTTCAAATAAGAGCATTGAATCATCCACAACATTAGACAAAGGAAAATCATAAATAGTATGCATTTAGAATTAGAAGAAAGAAAGAGCAAAAAACTTTATTAAAAAGACAATTATCAATATTTTCACCTTCCAACAAAATCTAAAGAGTATCCTCCTTGTCTTCATTCATAAAAGAAGCAAGAGAAGCAGAATCCAGATTTTCAATATAATCTTCATGTAAGGGATTAAAATAAGATTCAAATCCCTTAGAAACACATAGCATATTACCAAAATTAAATATAATTACCATCCATAGAAAACCATCATTTTGAACTGAAATAGAACTATTCATAATGAGAGAATTGTGTATCTAAATCTTATTTTTAAAGAAAGATCACCAATATTAAAAGATTGTTAGGACCAGAAGTTAAACTATCAAAAATAAGAGCTTTCTTTTCACCACCATTCTTAATAAAAGAAGGCAAATAAATAGTCTCTTTCCCATGATCTAAAGCAGACATAAGAGAAAGAGAAATAACATCCAACTAATTGGAAGAAATGGTCTTAGCATCAACAATATTTGAACCATCATCATGAAAGGACTTATGCACAACATCCAAACCATTATAATCATTAACCACAGCCTCTAAAGTCTTCCCTTTAACAAAATCATCTAAAGAAACACTTAAAGCATGATTATTAATTAAAACTTTTTTAGAAACATCAAAATTATCTTTCACATTAGACAAATCATTAATAGGTAAAACTTTTTTAGAAGATTCATAAATCTGGTTTTGCAAAACATTAGAATTTTGAAAAGCATATTTTCCATTATCCAACTTGAGAGAATCATCAATTTTTTCAACAATTGAATTCTTATTGGTGATTTTCTTCTAAGAGAGGGATGAGCAATAAGCGTTCGAAATTTCATGCCCATGAATCTTACAATGATTACAAAAATGGGAAAGCTCTCAAAAATAACTTTTAAAATCGCATTTCTTTTGAACCAAATTTATTTTGGATATTTTTTAGTAATATCAATTTCTACAAGAATTCAAATAACAGACGGTCTATAAGAAGCAACTGTTGCTTGATCAACATGCAAAGGCCAACCAAAAATCAACCCAATAGCATAAAGAAACTGATAATTAAATAGATGAATCCTCATGTTAGGTAAAGAAATCCAAATGGGAACATAAGAGACTCTTCATTAACATCAAACATAGGCGTCCAATTAGAAAATTTGACAATTAAAACATAATAAGAATGCCTAGAAAAATTATTCGTAATCAAGGTCATTAAAACTTTAATCGAACAAACCTTGCATCAATTAGCCCAATAGAAAAGAACCAAATAAATTTAAGCTATCAAAAGAATGAATATCTTCCATCTTTGGTCATTTAAATGAAAACTTTCAATCAAAGAAAAGCAAAAGGCTTCGTTAATCTTTCAATATCCTCATTTGAAATCATAATTATGGAGTACCTTTAAAAGTCTTATGAAGAAAATTCAAAGAAGGCACGGTGGAGGAATTCTTACTAGCTAATGCCTCTTTGAAAGATTTAGTAATAATAAGTAATTTAGAGGTAAGGCTACCCAAAAAATTTGATGCCCTAGTAGGATCCATCGACACAAGGGATTTACCCCATGGATTTCAAGTAGCAAACACCATGAGTCATGGTGCCGTGATAAGAACAGGTCAAGATCGGCCTAAGGCTGACAATCTATAAGGAATCCAAGAGAAATCACTCAAAACTCACCAAGAATGAGGGATCCCAAAATTGCTCAATAAGAGGTTTAGTTTAGTTTTAGGGTTTAGGTTTTAGGTTTAGTGTTTATTAGAAATTATTAGGTTTTATTAGTTTTATGTTATTATTAGTTTATTATTAGTTTTATGTTTAGTTTAGTTAGTTTAGTTTTATTTAGGTTATTAGTTTAGTTTTAGTTATTATTTTTTTAGGTTAGTTTAGGTGGGGGGCATTAGGTTTAGTTTATTAGTTTATTTAGTTTGTTTATTTCTTGTGGTTTACTTTGTTTTAGTTTATTTATTAGTTATTATTAGATTATTAGTTAGTTAGTTAGTTAGTTAGTTATTATTAGTTTATGGTTTTATTATTATTTAAGTTTTAGTTAGTTTTAGTTAGTGGTTTAGTTTTATTAGCTTTGTTTTGTTAGTTTATTTATTAGTTTATTAGTTTATTTGTGGGTTTAGGTTTATTAATTTATTATTATTAGTTTTTTTAGTTTAGTTTATGGTTTAATTTTTTATTAGTTATTATTAGTTATTTATTATTTATTATTTTATATTTTTTGGTTTAGTTAGTTGGTTTTATTAGTTTTATTTTAGATTATATTTATTATTATTATTATTATTATTATTAGTTTATGTTTATATTATTAGTTTTTTATTATTATTTAATTTATTTATTTATTTTGGTTTAGGGTTTAGTTATTTAGTTATTTATTATTAGTTTTTATTATTTTTTATTATTATAGCTTAGTTAGTTGGTTATTAGTTATTATTATTATTATTAGTTTTTATTAGTTTATTATTGTTAGTTAGTTTTTTATTATTAGTTATTAGTTATTAGTTTATTATTAGTTTTGGTTTTAGTGTTTTATTTTAGGTTTAGGTTTATTTTAATTATTTAGTTTTTAGTTAGTTTTTTAATTAGTTTAGTTTATTAGTTTATTAGTTTATTAGTTAGTTAGTTATTTATTTAGTTTAGTTAGTTATTATTATTAGTTTATGGTTTTATTATTATTTAGGTTTTAGTTAGTTTTAGTTAGTGGTTTAGTTTTATTAGTTTAGTTTTGTTAGTTTATTTGTTAGTTTAGTATTTTAGTTTATTAGTTTTATTAGTTTAGTTATGGGTTTAGGTTTATTAGTTATTATTATTTTTTTTTTAGTTTATGGTTTAGTTTTTTTATTATTATTGGTTATTTATTATTTATTATTATTATTATTTTTATTAGTTAGTTGTTTTATTATTATTAGTTTTTTGATTAGTTTTTAGTTTATTATTATTAATTTATGTTATTATTATTATTTAGTTTATTTATTTAGTTTGGGTTTAGGGTTTAGTTATTTAGTTATTTATTAGTTAGTTTATTATTAGTTTTATTATTATTAGTTTATTAGTTTAGTTAGTTAGTTATTATTATTATTATTATTATTATTATTATTATTATTATTTATTAGTTTTATTAGTTTAGTTATTTAGTTAATTTTTGCTTTTTATTTAGTTATTAGTTTATTAGTTTATTATTAGTAAGTTATTATTAATTTTTTTAGTTAGGTGTTTTATTATTAGTTTATTATTAGTTATTAGTTAGTTTATTAGGTTTAGTTATTATTATGTTTATTTATTAATTAGTTTTTATGGTTTATTAGTTTAGGTTTAGGGTTTAGTTTTAGTTAGTTATTTAGTTATATATTATTAGTTATTATTATTAGTTTATTAGTCTAGTTTTAGTGTTTATTATTTATTAGGGTTTAAGTTTATTTATTAATTAGTTTAGTTTTATTAGTTAGTTTTTTAGTTAATTAATTTATTAGTTTATTAGTTATTAGTTATAGTTATTAATTATATATTATTAGTTTTAGTTTTATTAGTTTTTTTAGTTTATTATTAGTTTTAGATTTTTATTAGTTTAGTTTATTTTTAGTTATTTTTTTAGTGTGTTTTCTTTTATGTTTAATATTAGTTAGTTTATTAGTTTAGTTAGTTTTTGTTATTATTAGTTTATTAGATTTCTAGTTATTATTTAGTTAATTTAGTTTAGTTTATTTTATTAGTTTTTGTTTTTATTTATTATTAGTTTTGTTTATTATAAGTTTATTAGTTTTAGTTTTAACTAGTTTAGTTTAGTGTTTTGTTAGTTTATTATTAGGGCTTAAGGTTTAGGGTTTAGGGTTTAGGGTTTAGAGTTTCAGATATGGCATTGAAGGTTTTAGGGATTATAGTTTAGGGTTTAGGTTTGGTTTTAGGGTTTAGTGTTAAGTCTTTTTAAAATTTTTTTTATTTTTTTTATTTATAGGGTTTAGGGTTTAGGGTTTAGGTTTTAGGTTTAGGATTCAAGTTTTAATTTAGGGCTTTGGATTATTCATTTTTTATAGAGAACAAATTTAGATTCAACATTTCTTCTTTTCGATTTGATCAACCAAGTAACACACCAAGTTCTCTAAGACACGGCGACATAGATCAAAAATGAGCACACATGAAAATCAAAACCTAGATAACTAGAACCATCTCAACTATAAAGACATAGTTTCATAGCAGTTGGATCCATTCTTCCATTTCTCTAGTTCCCATCGACCATCTCGACCTTTCGAGTAGTCCACCATCATATCCCGATCTCTCCCGGCCACCATGTATAACCTCAGACTCCTCTACCTCCAAAACCACCACTACGATAATCCACCCACCCCATTTGCCACCTCAGATCCCAACTACTTTGGTTGATAGTGATGTTCATGTCATCAAGGTTCATTCTTAGGTTTAGGTTTAAGTTTAGGTTTATTAGGTTTTAGGGTTTAATATATTTTTAATTTATTTAATTACTTTAGGTTTAGGTTTAGGGTTTAGGTTTAGTTTAGGGTTTAGATAGGTTTAGAGTTTAGGGTTTTGGTTTTAGGGTTTAGGGTTTAGGTTAGGGTTAGGTTTAGTTTAGGTTTTATGGTTTTAGGTTTAGGGTTTAAGTTTAAGTTTAGAGTTTAAGTTTATGGTTTAGTGTTTAGGTTTAAGGTTTAGGGTTTTAGGGTTTTTTAGGGTTTAAGGTTAGCTTGTTTAAGTTTAGTTTAGAGCTTGATTTAAGGTTTAGGCTTTAGGGTTTAGGTTTAGGGTTTTAAGATTTAGGTTTAAGTTTAGGATTAGAGTTTAGGGTTTAGGGTTTTAGGTTTTTAAGGTTTAGGGTTTAGGGTTTAGAGTTTAGGGTTTAGGGTTAGTTTAGGGTTTAGGTTTAGGGTTTAGGGTTTAGGGTTAGTTTTAGGGTTTAGGGTTTAGAATTTAGGGTTTAGGATTTAGGGTTTATGGTTCGGGGTTTATGGTTTAATGTTTTTTTTCAAGTTAAGTAAACTAGTAGGTTTAGGTCTATTTAGTTTTTTTTATAGTTAATTTTATTTTTTTATTTTAGTTTATTTTTTATTTTATTATTTTACTTTATTTATATTAGATTATTTATTATAGTTTCTATTTTTTAATTTTAGTTTATTTTTTAAGTTTAGGTTTAGGTTTAGGTTTAGGTTTATTTTTTTGTTTATTTTTATTTTTTTTATTTTTTAGGTTTAAGTTTTATATTTTTATTTTTAGGATTAGATTTAGGTTTCTATTTTATTTTTTTAGCTTTAAGTTTTAGGTTTTTATTTTAGGCTTATTACAAGGTTTTATTTTTAGTTTATTTTATTTTATTTAGTTTATGGTTTAGGTTTAGGTTTAGGTTTTATTTATTTTAGTTTAGTTTATGTTAGTTTAGGTTTAGGTTAATTTTATTTTGGTTATTTTAGGTTTAGGTTTTAGTTTTTAGTTTAGGGTTTAGGTTTTTTTTTGTTTTTATAGGTTTATTTTTTAGGTTTAGGTTTTTATTTGGTTTTATTTTATTTAATATTGGTTTATTTTAATTTTATTTTATGATTGTATTTTATTTTATTTAGGTTAATTATTTTAGTTTAATTTTATTTTTAGTTTAGTTTAGGTTTTATTTATTTTATTTTGGTTTAGTTTTAATTTTTATTTTATTTTATTTTATTTTAGGTTTAGGTTTAGGTTTAAGTTTTAGTTTAGGTTTTTATTTTATTTTATTTTTTTATTTTATTTAGGTTTACATTTTTTATTTATTTTATTTTTAGGTTTTATTTAATTTAGGTTAGGTATTTAGGTTTTTGGGTTTAGGGTTTAGGGTTTAGGTTTAGGGTTTAGGGTTTGGGGTTTTGGGTTTTAGGTTTGGGTTTGGTTTAGGGTTTTAGGTTTTGGTTTAGGGTTTAGGGTTTAGGGTTTAGGTTTAGGGTTTTTTAAGGTTTAGGTTTAGAGTTTAGGTTGTAGGTTTAGAGTTTGGTTTATGGTTTAGTGTAGTTTAGGGTTTAGGGTTTTTTTAGGGTTTAGTATTTAGGGTTTAGGGTTTTTAGAGTTTAGGTTTAGGTTTAGGGTTTAGGGTTTTTTTTTTGTTTAAGATTTAGGGTTTAGGTTTTATTTATTTTATTTATTTTTAAAATTTATTTTATTTATTTTTTATTTATTTATTTTTATTTTAGTTTATTTTATTTATTATTATTTAGGTTTTATTTTATTTTTTTAGTTTATTTTTAGTTTATTTTTTATTTTAGTTTATTTTTTTTAGTTTAGTTTAGGTTTATGTTTATTTTTTTAGTTTGGTTTATGGTTTAGGGTTAGCTTAGGTTTTAAGGATAAATTAAGGTTCAGGGTTTAGGGTTTACAGTTTATGGCTTAGGGTTAGGGTTTTTTTAATTTTTTAAATTTTAATTTTTTTTAATTAAGTAAACTAGTAGGTTTAGGTTTATTTAGTTTATTTTTTATTTATTTAAATTTTATTTTATTTTAAATTTTTATTTAGGTTTTGTTTTTTTAATTTTTTATTTAGTTTAGTTTATTTATTTTAGGTTTATTTATTTTAGTTTAGGTTTTTTATTTTAGTTTATTTTTTAGCTTTAGGTTTATTTTTTAGTGTAGTTTTCTTTTTATTACATTTTTTAGGTTTCAATTTTATTTTTTTATTTTTAGGTTTAAGTTTAGGTTTTTATTTTAAGTTTATTTTGGGCTTTATTTTTTAGTTTAGGTTTAGATTTAGGTTTAGTTTATTTTAGGTTTAGGTTTAGGTTTATTTATTTTAGTTTAGTTTAGGTTTAGGTTTATTTTATTTTTATTTTAGGTTTAGCCTTTTTTTTTAGTTTAGGGTTTAAAGTTTATTTTTTATTTAATTTTTGGCTTTACTTTTTGGTTTATTTTTTTAGGTTTAGGTTTTTTATTTAATTTATTTTAGGTTTATTTTATTTTTATTTTAAGTTTAGTTTAAATTTTATTTAGGTTATTTTTTTAGTTTAGTTAGATTTTAACTTATTTATTTAGTTTAGTTTTATTTTTTATTTTATTTTCTTCTTAGGTTTAGGTTTAGGTTTAGGTTTTAGTTTATGTTTTTATTTTATTTTGGTTTAGGTTTATTTATTTATTTTATTTTTAGGTTTTAGTTTAGGTTTAGGTTTTAGCTTTTAGGGTTTCTTTTAGGGTTTAGGGTTTAGCTTAGGGTTTAGGTTTAGGGTTTAGGGTTTGTGGTTTAGGGTTTAGGGTTTAGGGTTTAATTAGGTTTTAGGGTTTAATGTTTTGGGTTTTAGGGTTTAGGTTTAGGTTTTAAGCTTTAGGGTTCTTTGGGTTTAGGTTTAAGGTTTTAGGTTTTAGTTTTAAGTTCAGTTTTAGTTTAGGGTTTAGGGATTTTGGTTTTCTTTTTTTTTTCTTTTTTAATAGAGAATAAATTCATATTGAACATTTCTTCTTTTCGATTTCATCAACCAAGTAACACACCAAGTTTTCTAAGACACAAGTGACGACATAAATAAACAATTAGCATGCATAGAGCAAATCAAAAATGTTAGATAACTAGAACCATATCTATCATAAAGATATTATTCTATAAGTAGTAGATTGGATCGTTCATTTTTCAGTTTCTCCAGTTCCCAATAAAACCTCCCCGGCCTCTTTAATAGGGGGATTCACCATCATATCCCTGATCTTTGCCTCCGCCACCACCATGGCTCTAACCTCCATGCCCTCCTCCAACCACCACTTCTTTTTTAGACCTCCATATCCCTGACCACCACTAAGATAATCAGGCCTCCGCCTTCACCTCCACTACCAGATCTAGACTGAGCCTGGTTGACAATGATGTTCTTGCCTTCAAGGTTCTGCCTATTCTTAGGGTTTAGGTTTAGGTTTAGGTTTATTAGGTTTTAGGGTTTAGGTTTATTTTTTAATTTATTTAGTTACTTTAGGTTTGGTTTGGTTTGGGGTTTAGGGTTTAGATAGGGATGGGGTTTAGGGTTTAGTGTTTAGGGTTTAGGGGTTTAGGGTTTAGGTTTAGGATTTTAGGTTTATGCTTTAGGGTTTAAGGTTTATGGGGGTTTATATGTTTAGGGTTTAAGGTTAGGGTTGTAAGATTAGGGTTTAGGTTTAGGGTGTAGGTTTTAGGATTTAGGTTTAGTGTTTAGGATTTAGGGTTTTAGGGTTTAGGGTTTAGTGTTTAGGGTTTAGGATTTAGGATTTAGGTTTTTTAGGGTTTGGTTTAGGTTCAATTTTAGTTTAGGGTTTAGGGCTTTTGGTTTTTTTTTTAAATTGAACAAATTAATGTTCAACATTTCTTCTTTTCAATTTCATCAACCAGGTAACACACCAAATTTTGTAATGCACAAGCGACAACATAGATATAAAATGAACACGCATAGAGCAAATCAAAATACTAGATAACTAAAACCTTCTCTACGTAAAAGATAGTTCCATAAGCAATAGATGGATCCCATTCTTGATTTCTTTCCATCGAACCACCGCCACTTGAGTAGGGTCCACCATCAAATCCCGTCTCTCCCTACCACCACAGTAACGTCCCTCCTCCGCCTCCATAACCACCACCGCTCCAACCACCACCTCCATATCCACCACCACCTCCAAATCCCCCACCACCACTACGATTACCACCGCCTCTACCTTCCACTCCTCATAGATCTAGACCAGGTTAGTGATGTTCTACCAGGTTCTGCCATTCTTAGGGTTTAGTTTTTTTTTTTTTTAGGGAAAGTTAGAATTTTATTACCTTAAAATAAAGGATACAATCATTAAAGGGGTAAAGCTCAAATTTTCTAAAGCTACAAGAAACTAAAAGAGCTAAACCCCTATCTAAGTATAATGGAAAAAAAGAAAATAAAGGAGCAAAAGCAATAGCATAAAAGCAAATTAGAAAGTACATAAAATGAACTAATAAAACTTAAGAAAATAATAAAAGGACTAGTCAACAGCAGTTCATTATCACTTTGAGAAGGAAAGATAAGCAAGATCCACATCAAAAGTACTTCAGTTGGCTGTGTAAAGATCATTCCATCTGTGAAGTTCCAACCTACAAAAAAATCTGCAAAATACAAAGGAAATGGATAGCTCAAGGAAAATTGATAAATAAATAATTTAGAAAGAGAGAAGAGAAGGCTGCTTATTTAAGATCATCTCAAGGGACAATATATATGAGCATCCAAACTTCATGAGAAGGGTTACAATCATATGCATGCTACCAACTAGAGAGAATATAGGGAAACATCAAGGCCATCATAGCATACGATATAAGCAATCATGCAAGGAAAAATAGTCCAAAGTGATCTAGTTCTGCACAAAAATAGAGAAAAATAACTAGCCAAGACAAACCCACCAACAAAACCACAACAATGACACATAAAGCCAACATCTTTAGTTACAAGGTTTTGGTCGAGAACAACCCACAACCTAGAGCACTAGCAATCAAATCCAACAAAAACTTCTACCAAATAGCAAAATAGTAGAAGATAAGCGACCACAGAGAAAACCATAGCATAGAGACCAAGAGGGCATCTAGAAGTTACCATCAAAGCCACCAAGGCAACCAAAGGAAAGAAAATCTACCATCACCAACCAAAGGCAAAATGTCAGGAAACAAAGAGACAACCAACTAAACTAAAGAGTCAATACACATCAACATAAAGCCCAAAACACCAAACCACTACACAAGCATCAAAGGCAAGACATAAGCCATAAAAAACCCCTCAAGCAGCCAATCCCCAAAAACAAGTCCTAAAATAGGACCAAAAAAACCACAAGAGCTCATATCCTCCACCAACAAAATAGCTAATAAAACCACAAACCATGCAGATGAGCAGCAGGAGAAGTCAAGAAAACTATCACCCAAAACCAGAAGCAAAATAAAGGATTTAGAGAGGATAACCAACCCAAGGTAGACAAGACCAACCAAAAGCACCTAAACCAACCATCAAACATAGACAACACATCCACCCAACCAACCAACCTAGATAATAGCCAACCATAATTCCAACAAAACCAACTAGTAACAGATCTAATACAAAGCCCAAAAGAGGGAAAAGAACAAATAACAGACAAAGCAACAACCCACTTGGAGATCTCCAAAATAACCAAGAAATAAAAATGGTAGTCACCCAGCTAAACTAGAAAAGGCTAAGGAGGACTACCCAACCACAAGAAGGAAAATAGTAAGAACAAGAACAATGCTAGAGGCAAACAAAACCTCATCCAAATCCCAAAGAGTAGATAGTCACTACAAATGAGAAAATGGGAGACAACAACCACATAAGTTAACTCAAATTCTAGGTAGATAGAACCAACCAATAGAAACCTCCAAGAAACTAGGAAAGGATAATCAAGCGGAAGAGTCCAATAGTAGCCATGAAAAATAACCACCCAAAATAGCTAGGCAAATGAAAAAACAAATAACAAACCAACCATAACATTAAATCCAACTCAAAAGGCCACACTAGGAAAATTAAAGGCAAACCCAACATTCATTGGTAAAAAGGGTAGGCCAAAATTTGGCACAACCACAACCAAATAGGAGACACAAAGCATGAGCCAGAAAGCTGCTAAGAGGGGGGAACCAATTAAAATTGCACCACTAAGACCCAAAAAATGGCTGGCAAGTATAGAATGGGGTAAGAGGAAGGGTTTAAGTATATAAATAAACTCACCAAATCCACTTCTAGTGAGGGAGAAAAAAAACAAAAAATAGATTGAATAAAACCACCATAGAAAAGATTAATAAAAAAGAGGTTAAAATGTAAGGTAGTAGTGTTATCTGGATTGATCAAACCACACATGCTTAGGTATGTTATGGTTATCAAATAAAGTGAGCTCATTTAATTCTCCCAAATTAGCTAGATAAATCACAAGCATTACTTTCGAAGAATGTGAAAACATTTTGTATCAAACTTGAGAAAGAAGCTTTTAGTGTGATTAAGAAGATAAAATAAGTTCATTTCCCATTTTATTATTAGTAAGCATATCAAGTAAAAGAAGAGCATCAACATCAAACCAAATATTATAGAGGCCTTTGCTTAAATAAATATCAATAGCTTTGTTAATTGCCATGAGTTTAGCATAAATAACAAAATAAGCTTTAAGGCGATAGGCAAAAGCATAAATGATGGTGCCTTTAGATTCCTTAAGAATTCCGCCACAGCCATATTTGTTTTGGGAAATAGAAGCATCAATATTGATCTTAATAGAATTTTTTTTAGGCTTAATCAAATGTATAATGCTAATACTTTTGTAGGAAGGATCATCATGCAAAGTTATACCCAATTTTTTAGCCACAAATTTATAACCTCTAAAGTGAAAATTGCTAATTAAATTTGCATTAAATAAAGCATGAATTTTTTTGTTAGCTCTAGCAAGGATCGTTTTATGGTTCATAGGGATAACATGATATTTAGTATCAATTTTTTCCATCTTAATGAACCAAATAAGGGTAATAGCAATTAAAACTTTGATATGACCTTTCACAATTTTATGGAAACAAACTTTAAGAAGTTGATATAATGAAAGAGAGCTGTGAAAATAGTAAGTGTTAAATAAATCATCATACCATATCCAAAGTTTGGAAGCATAGCACCATTGACAAAAACATGATTAACATTTTCAATATGAAAGCAATAATAGCACTTATAAGGTAAGTAAAACCCTTTAAGCCAGAGCAAGGAATCAGTCGAGATGAAGTTTCAAAATCCTCCAAGCTAAAACTAATTAAGAAATGGGAAAGATATTATTCCAAAGTTTAATGAAAACATTAGAGGTGTTCTATTTATTTCTAATAAAATTCCAAACCTCTTTAAGAACAAAATCACCATTGTAAGAGAGCTTAAAAGGATTTGACCCAATTTATTAGAAAAGATAGTGATGTTGTAAAACTTGTCAAAAATAGAAATAGGGATGTAGTTCTCAAGTTTGTTTTCATTCTAATTATTATTAAGATGGGTTGTAGGTTTAGCATCATAGGTTTAGGGTTTAAGGTATAGAGTTTAGGATTTAGCATTAAAGTTTTTCTTTTTAAATTAAGTAAACTATTAGGTTTAGGTTTATTTAGTATATTTAGTATATTTTTATTTATTTATTTAGGTTTAGGGTTTAGGGTTTAGGGTTTAGCTTTTAGGTTTATGGTTCAAGTTTTAGTTTAGGGTTTAGGGTTTAGGTATTAGGTTTAGGGTTCAAGTTTTAGTTTAAGGTTTAGGGTTTTTGGTATTTTTTTTAATAGAGAATAAATTTAGATTCAACATTTCTTCTTTTTGATTTCATCAACCAAGTAACACGCCAAGTTTTCTAAGTCATAATCAACAACATAGATAAAAAAATGCATGGAGAAATTTAAAACCAAGATAACTAGAATAGCTTTTCTCCATAGCGGATTGGCCATTCTTCATTTTCTCCATTTCACATCAGAACCTCCCCAGCCTCTCGAGTAGCGGGATCCACCATCATATCCCAATCTCTTCCTCTACCACCACCATGGTTGTAACCTCCATCTCTCCTCCAGCCTCCAACCACCACTACTCCACCAACTCCATCCACCAGCACCTCCAGATCCCCCACTACCACTACGATAACCACCACCCCCACCTTCATCTCCATCGCCAGATCTAGACTAAGCCTGGTTGACGATGATGTCCTTGTCGTCAAGGTTCTAACCATTCTAAGGGTTTAGGTTTATTAATTTTTAGGTTTGAGGTTTATTTATTAACTTATTTAGTTACTTTCGATTTAGGTTTAGGTTTTCGGGCTTAGGATTTAGGGTTTATAGTTTATGGTTTATGGTTTAGGGTTTAAGGTTTAGGGTTTTAGGATTTATGCTCTTAGGGTTTAGGGTTTAGGGCTTAGGGTTTGGGTTTAGGGTTTAGGGATTAGGGTTCTTTTGGGATTTAGGGTTTAGGGTTTAGGGTTGTAGGTTTAGGGTTTAGGGTTTAAGATTTAGGGTTTAAGGTTTTTTAAAAAATTTAAGTAAACTAGTAGGTTTAAGTTTATTTAGTATATTTAGTATATGTTTTATTTATTTTAGTTTATTTTCTTTTTTATTTAGGTTTATTTTATTATTTTATTTAGTTTAGTTTATTTATTTTAAGTTTATTTATTCTTAATTTAGGGTTTTTATTTTAGTTTATTTTTTTAGGTTTAGGTTTAGGTTTAAGTTTATTTTTAGATTTGAGTTTTATTTTTATTTTATTTTTTATGTTTAAGTTTTATTTTTAATTTTTAGGTTTAGGTTTAGGTTATTTTTTTATTTTTTTAGGTTTAGGTTTTGGGTTTTTATTTTAGGTTTATTATAGGTTTTATTTTGTAGTTTAGGTTTAGGTTTATTTTTAGTTTATTTTATTTTATTTAGTTTAGATTTATGTTTATGTTTAATTTATTTTAGCTTTAGATTTATTTATTTATTTTAGTTTAGTTTATTTTAGTTTAGGTTTAGGTTTATTTTATTTTATTTTTTTTATTTTTGTTTTTAGTTTAGGTTTTTTTCTTAGTTTAGGGTTTAGGTTTTTTATTTTAGGTTTAGGTTATTATTTAGTTTTTATTTAATTTTATTTCAAGTTTATTTTATTTTTATTTTATGTTTAGTTTTTCTTTAATATAGGTTTTTTATTCTTATGTTTATATTATTTTTACTTTAGTTTTGATCTTTACTTATTTTATTTTAGTTTATTGTTTTAGGTTTAGGTTTTAGTTTAGGTCTTTATTTTATTATTTTATTTAGGTTTATGTTTATTTATTTTATTTTAGGTTTTATTTAGTTTAGGTTTATTCTTTTAGGTTTTAGGGTTTTTTTTTTTTTAGGGACATGATGGGGTATTTATTGCCACAAAAAAAGGGTTACAAGGTCCTTAAAGGGGATAAACTCAAAACTCGCTCAAAGAGCTACAATCACTAAGGAGTAAATCCTCATCTAAATACATCCAAGAGCAAAAGAAAACATTAAAGTAATCAAAAGATACAAGATGATTAACATAATATAAAAGGAAGGTTAGGCCAATGCTCATGGTTGTAAGAGTGCTTGGTAATATGGAGCAAACCTGCAAGAAGGAGAGAAAATCACCTAAAAGTTATAATAAGAGGAAGATTAGAACATGTAAGGTACAGACAAAAAGTTAGAGGAAAATAACATAATATGAGTATGTTAAGGAATTGTGATAGAGAAGGCTCAGCTCAATCACATCTGTTGGGGCAAATGCAAGTATGAGCATCCAAACTTTAGAAGGGTTACATCACATGAGCTACTACCAAACCAATAGTGAGATCATCACAGCCATCATAAACAAACGTGAGAAGGAAGCACCAGGTTGTTGATATTCTTGTGAGCTTTACCCTGCAAACTAAGCAAAATCATATATAAAATATATAGGTAATTGCTAAGAGCTGAAGGATAAGAGTCTCATTCAAGAAAAATATCAATAAAGTCATCTGACATGAGAATACATAAACATAAGTGAGTGAGCCATCTTAGCGAATCTCATGAATAGTCATATCCAAGAAAGAAATTAGTTATATAATCCCTCCAAGAAAATTTGAGGAGACAACTTTTAAAACACATTAAGTCAATGAGCTTATACTTAACACCATCCCAATCACATGATATGTAAAAATCTTTTAGTCGAAAAATAAAACAATCCCTTATTAATGTCCTGGAGAAAGCAATAGTAAAGGAAGATAGCATAGCTCAACACAGGGAATGAACTGCAACCAACCAAAATAAGCACCCAGAAAAAATAGTTAGAGCAGTAGCTCCAATAGCAGCATTCAGGGCCTCCATTCAGATAATCCGGATCAACAATCAATCCAAAGACCAAGGTAGCAAAAGGCAACAACATCCAAGATAGAAAGGGACTAAACTGGCCATAATACCATTCTTTAGAATAAACTACTCATAATGCCAACTAAAGGAAGTAACGGTGATGCATCAGAAAAAATAAGAGATAAATCACCCAAATAGCGCATAGCAAACTAATACAACATTGGAACCCCCATAATAAAAATCAACAAGTGAATTGAAATGAGTCTCAACATTAAAATCGATAGCAATTAAGACCATATCCAAGATAGGAAGATACAATTGGCCATAAAACTCCTCAATCGAATAGACATGGCAATAATAGATCAAATAAATAAAGCATAAAAATAGTTATCTGAAAGCAAATGACGAAATCACCAAAAACCCTCACCATCAGGACAACAATGTCAGGAATAGCTTTCAGGGCATATGACCCTAAAATTCTACAACCAACAAAGAAAGAACTAACTGAGGTGACAAGGTAAAACAAAAAGGTAAAGCTCCAAGACAAGAGGCAACCAAAATAGAAAAAACCAGTTAGCTTGCCATGACGCCACTCATCCAGTATAATCAAAACAATAGATACAAGTTTGACAAAAAAAAAGGATGAAGTAAACAGTAGCAGAAAAGGTATATCAATGAATTCCAATGATAGGCATACAATAAACCAGTAAGGTGGTTCAAAGCAAAATCTACCAAGCAATCAGCAACTTCAATAGAGACTTGCTGGACAAAATAATCCAAAGCCCACAGGTGGGTATTGATCCGGTCACCAACCAACAAGGCGGTTAAAACCAACAAAAGCCAAGATTCCACCCATAAACATATAAAGGAAAGGATAGATAATGAATGGCTCCCCACCATAAGCCTATCCTAAGTGACATTTTGAGAAATCGATATCGGATGCTAATTAACCATAACCCAATTCTGCCAAGGGTAATGACAATAATAATCAGTGGGTTTGTCAATAACCCAATTATGCATATAAGAAATCATTGATTAATTCCAAGCATAACAAAAGAAATGTGCTTCAAGTTGTACATGTTCCAATCCATAGGATGGGAGAACAACAACAAAGAAAACAACATCCAGTGTTAGTAATGAATCCAGAAAATAGTAGCATGGATACAAAGCAAATCCCATGCACAATGATAATCCCTTGAAAAACTCCAAACCTCAGCATGGGAAGCAAGACAAATAGCAAGACTAGTATTGAGAAAAATAACACACCATTTATGCAAAATAAGGTGGTATATCCCAAACAATAAGACAATAAGAAAATTGCAACAATAATAGAGCCAGTTCTAACAACAACGATAACAGTTGCTTTGTCACATTAAGCTATTGCCAGGATAACACATAATTAGTAGGTATATAGGATAGACCATTGGTTACATATAAGCAGAAGAAGAGAATGGTCTTCAAGATTTTCATGATCTCCTCAAAATAATTGTAATAAAGTCCAACATCAACCCAAATGTTAACAACAAGAGCAGAAAATGAAACAGAAAGAGGAGGGTAGACATAATAAGAACCAAAAGGAGCAGCCAACAAGGAAATCCATTCCTGCAAGGGATTACCAAGAAGGAATTTTAAGACAATAAAGGTCCAAAACAACTTGCTAAAAGGAGAAGATGGCAAAAAAATAGCAGAGAAAATTGGGAGAAGCGTGAGAAAAAAAATCATTAAACCCAAAAGAGACTAAAACCAAATCAACAAATAAATCAACAAACAACCATGGCAGCAAACCTCCAAAACCCAAAAAGTAATTAAGCCCAATCCATTCTAGAGAGATTTCACAAAAAATAACCATTAAAAGTGACAAGGGTATTACAATTTCTTCCCTTGTAGGAAAGCATCGAGGTTAGGCATTATATAAGGATAGCTACCAGAAGTCAAAGACCAAAATCCTTTCGGATAAGTGTTGAAACCTTTATAAATTAGGCCTTTAAGGAAAAAGTCCCAAGGAATGTAAGGAATGTCAAAAAAAATACTATAATCATCAAAATAAAAACCAACATAATGCACACTAATCCGTTCGAAACAACATAGGTAGTAATGCTCCAAGCCATATTGTCAGAAAAAGGTAAAGAAGTTAGTACTAAAATCTAAGCCCATCAAACAGATAACTTCTAGGAATGGTTAATTCTCTCAGTTTAAAATGAATGTATCAATGAAATTAAAGTCCCAAGTGGGATTGTAGTTATAAACTAGTAACAGTAACACAAGGCTCAATGGGTTCCAATTCAATATTGATGTGCATAAGTTCAACATCCCCTAATATTGAAAATACCAAAAATAGAATTCTTCCAACTAGAGGAGAAGTAAAGGCACAAGTCATGGCAAGAGCATAAGACAATGATATCTATGTGGAGTATCCATAAAGAACACAAACAGAAAACCAAAAAAGGGAGGCGAAGAAGAATTAGATTCGAGGTAAGGAAGCCCAATTGTCCAAGTTAACACAAGTATTTGGGTAATGTAAATTGATCAAAGAAGATGATCGTCAATCTAGCAGGTTTTAAGGTAATCACAAAGTACCTTCACAAACATGAGTGATGATAAAATTCAATTGAGAGAAGAGCCTAGTTTTCTTGAGGAGGTAGTACAAACAAGCATTGCTCATATTGGTAGAAGTCAAAAGGTCAATTAGTAGAAGAGCATCCACCTCTATCCAAATATTGAGCTAGCCATTTTGATGACAAATTTCTAGAGCTTTGTGGACTGCCATAAGCTCAGTATAAGGGACAGTGGAAATAAGGGGATAAGCAAATGCACATAGACTATACCCTTAGAATCCTAAAAATGCCTCCACAACCAGCCATTATGAGAGACAGAGCCATCGGTATTAATTTAATAATATGATCAAGAGGTTTTCCAAAAAACCATTCTATCATTTCGATAGTAAGGCAGTCGGAAGGTTGAGGCCCATTTATTAACGATTTACCTTTAAAATGTTTGTGATGAATTAAATTGGCTTTAAACAAGTCACAAATTTTTTTTTAGATCTAGCAATAATCCTCATGTGATTCATACAAATCCCACGATGTTTAGCTTCATTTGGTCCATCCATATGAACCAAATAAGAGTAATGGATTATGATTTTAATATGACCTTTAATTGCATTGTCAAAGTAAACTTCAAGAAGTTGATATAAAGTAAAAGAACAATTAAAATTAGTGTTGAATAGATCGTCATACCAAATCCAAATTTTAGAGGCAATAGCCCCATTAACAAAAACATGGTTAACATTCTCAATATGAGAACAACATTGACATTTAGAGGGTAAATAAAACCCTTTACCCCACAAAGAGTCACAGAATAAAATTTTTAGGAAACGCCAAGTTAGAGCAGAGTAAGAAGAGGGGATATTGTTATTCCAAATTTTGGAGAACACAATAGAAGAATCAGTGTCTTTAGTGTGAAGCCACACATTTTTAAGGTTGAAATCCCCATTATGAGATAGCTTAAAGATAATGATCATGATTGTTGGAGTGATAGGAATATTAGTAATCATATGTAAGAAAGTGGAAGGAATAGAATCGGTAATCTTACTAGTGTTCCACTTGTGGTTTTGCCAGAATGAATTAACTCTAATAGCGGAAGTGGAGTGAGTGTAGAGTAAGTCATCAATGGATCCACAACCACTCCAGTTGTCTTGCCAAAAGAAGGAATTGCCAGAGTTTATGCCCCAAAAAATTAAGGATTCTGCATCCCATTTGTAACAAAGTCTACTCCACATGGGATCACCGATTTAAAGAGACAAATGAGAAGATGTTTACCACGGCAATATTTAGAAGTCATGAAATTGCCCAAAGACTATTTTGCTCCTAAAATTCCACCAAAGTTTGTAGGAGAAGGCATTGATAACTTCTTTGATGGATTTACATTCCAGACCTCCCTCTTCAAGAGTACCACAACTTTTAGACCAAGATGACCAGTGCATTCTTTTTGAGGAGGTATTGGTTCCCCAAATAAATTTGTTTAAGAGACGCTCAATTCTATTGATGGTAGAGTTGGTAGGCACAATGGTTTGAAGAAGGTATATAGGCATGAATTTAGAGTGATCTTAATCAAGGTAAGCCTACCACCGAAGAGAGTAAATGAAATTCCCAAACCAAATTTTGTTAGAAATTTTTTTGAATTAGATCATCAAAAGGTGTGATCTTTTTTTGGCCTTTAAAAGCGGAGCCCCAAGGTAATTAAGAGGAGTTGATTTTGCTTAAAATTAGTAATTAGATATTTGGTTAAGTCTATTAGAGGAATCTTAGATGAAGGAATAAAGCATTTTCCTTCATTAAGAAAAAGACCACTAACTTTACCAAAATCATTTAGAAGGTTCTTAATGGTTTTAACATGTTGAAGGAGCCGTTAGAAGATAATGAAATCATCACAAAGCTAAGATGAGAAATAGGAAACCTCCATGAGTTTTAAAAGACATATTAGGATTATTAGTGAAAAGATCATTAAGGCTCCTTTGTGTATTCAATAGCGATGATAAAAAAGAGAAGGTGATAGTGGGTCACCTTGCCTCAAACCATGGCTAGAAGGAAAGAAACCTATAGACTCACCATTCATGATAATAAAACCGACATTCATGATACACCTTTTATAATCCGGATAAAACTATCGAAAACCAAACAAATTCAGATTTGAAAGAGAAAATCCCATGAGAGATTGTCAAAGGCTTTAGCGATGTCCGGTTTGAATAGATGTTGCCTCCTCTAGAAGGGACATCAATGTCATGAACCATCTTGAGCAAGAAGAATATTATCCGATATTGCTCTATGTTTAACAAAACCAGTTTGGTTTGGGGAGATGATTTTAGGAAGCAAAGGGCTAATCCTATTATTTATTAATTTAGCAATGAGTTTTTTAAAAGGTGCAAAGACTAATGGTCTAAAATTGCCCCAAGATTGATTATTAGTTTTGGAAATAAGGACAATAGAAGTGCTTGAAAAGTATTTGGAATAGGATTGCCATCAAAGAAATCAATAACGATCAACTAGGTCTTTAATAAATGGCCAACAATGCGAAAGAAGTGGGTATGGCCATCGGGCCGAGCAGTCGGTGTTCATGTTCTTAAGAGTATTACTAATCTCTCTTGAAGGACACATAGTGAGTAAATGATTATCCTCACTATTAATCATAGAAGGGATAAGATGGGTGTTTGATAAAGTGCCCAGCAACGGATTAGAATTTAATAAAGTTTGAAAATGATGGATGACAGAATCCTTAATATCATTGTTATCGGTTATCCATTCACCATTAGAGTTCTTAATTTTCTTAATCGAGTTTAAGGCTTTCCATTTATTACAAATGGCATGAAAATATCTAGTGTTTCTGTCACCATCAGCAATATGTTTGCTTTGCGCTTTTGATGCCAATAGGTTTCTTCCATGTTTTGATAATTAACCAAGTTATTCTTGGCAATGTTCAACTCCTCAAGTTTACTTGGGATCAATGAGCTCTTCAGAGAACAAACCTCTTGTTCCATAGCTTTAAGATTTGTGAAAAGGTTTTTTAAAAATGTGTTTGTTCCACCAATTGATATTTTGTTTAAGTCTTTTGAGCTTAAGCCAAAGAGACATACCTTTTTAAAATTATCCAGAAAATAGGGGCCATCCAATTAGTGAGCGACATTGATGAAGTCACTATGTTGGGTCCACATATTTTGAAATCTAAAGGAGGGAGTAGACGGGTTGGGGATTTTGAAGGAAATCAAAAGAGGAGCATGGTCGACAAAGTTGCTCAAATGCTCAACAATGGTAGTACCATTGATTGATCCAAAGAGAATTAAAGAGGGTCCTATCAAGACTGCCAAAGTCTAGAGTTGTGCCACTGAAGTTAGACCCGGGAAACCAATGTCGGTGCAATCAAGGATCATATTTGAGAAGTCTCCATGGAATGAAGGTTAGAGAACATCCTCCCCTTCTTTTAACTAGATGATAGTATTGAAATCACTCCAACCAACTAGGAAGGTTAGTGAGGAAGGTGCGTAAGTGATTCCAAAGGATGTTCCTACCATTACAAGAAGCATAGATAAAAGAGCCAAAAGGATAAGTCACCTAAGGAGATTTTGACATTAACCAATTGGTCAAGATCATCAATGATGGAAATGGTGATGGAGTTGTGCCAAAAGCACCAAATTTTATTATTAAGATTGAAGAAGAAATTATGAAAACCAAGGGATCTAGCGACAAAAGCAATCTTAGAAGAATTAATGAAAGGTTCAATAAGAACAAGTAACTTGATATTATGAACATGACAAACTCTAACACGATTCAGAAGAGACCCACAACCCGGATATTCCAAATAAGAAAATTAATCATTGGGGACAACCAAAAGGGAAAAGGAAAAAGAAAGGAAAGAGAGGAGAGATATGATGACACATTACTTGTGTGGGGTGGAAGAAGCGAGTGCTAGTGAGGTTATTATTAGAAAATTTTGCTTTGTAGGGTTTTGTGTTTAACAATTTGAAAGGGTCTCTCGAATCCAAATTATCTCCATCGAGTGATTGATTTTTTGGGTTCCGAATAGTAGAAGAATCTATCAATGTTTTAGAAGAGGGATTTCACCTTCTTGATGGATAGAGTGTGAGAAATTAGGTTCAATTGATTATCACTCAAGGGAAATAGATGGGGAAGTTCGCACCATTAATACAAATATCTTTGTCAATATATTCGAGGCCATAGGGTCATCAATGTTTTGGTCCATTATATGATTCCCATTCAAATTGTTTAATGGGTGTCCAATATAAGGCTACCATTCAGATTTTCAGAGGATTTAAAGGAAGCAGAACTATCATGGGAAACCATTGTTACTAGCAGGGGTGAGGTTAGGTAAAATGGCATTGGTATCGTCACACCCCTCAATGGTTGTTTTAGTACCAAGGTTAGAGTGTTTTCCACTAGACAAATCAGTAGGAGGTGTAGGGAGGAGAGGTTCTTTTGAGTATCTTTAGGCACATATGCTAGAGTAGTGGTTTTCCCTTCCATTAATGGTATTCATATTCTGGTAAATTTTTTGAGATTAGGATGAAGCACAAAGCATTCGAGTGATCGTGCGTGAATCTTGCAGGAGTGCAAAAGAAAATTTTTGAATTCAACTTTTGACTATATCCAAATTTTTGGAGCCAATCCAAACCTCTTTGGGATATTTTTTGTGATGTCTATCTCAACGATACTGGCGACGGATGGCCTAGATCTAGTGGTCGGTTGCTTGGTCTATTTGGAGAGGCCTACCAAAAGGCCACATGAACAAAACTTGATGAGTGACATAATGTATTGCATGTTAGGAAAAACAAGCCAAAGTGGGATAATGGGAGATTCTCTTTGACATCAAAGAGGCGACCATTTGAATAAGCATTTGACAATTATGCATGAATAAGAATGACGAGCGAAAACCCAGTAATCTAAATCATTTGAGAGTTGAATAAGAATGTGGCGATCGATCAGATAGAGAAAGTGATAATTTTAAACTATGAAAGAAAGAGCGAATATTATCAAGAGTCGGGCGTCTAAGGGAGAATTTACCCACCAAAGCGAACTTGAAGGGCTTAGCAAGTTTCTCAACATCCTGATCTGAACACATTACTGCCGGCAATCCATGATAAGATGTCAAAATGAGATTAACCAAAGCATTCGAGCTAGAGATCTTACCAGATAAAGCATCTTTGAATGATTTAACAACAGGTGCATTAGCAGGTGCAATTGAATCCAAAAAATATATAGAGTCGGAGAGCAAAGTCGATGCCGGCAAGTCGAGAGGCGACGGGCCGGGATTCGTAGAGACCAGAGCCTCCACCATTGCTCTAATCCAAGGATGTCACATGAGAGATATGTGCACTCAGGAGAAAGAGCACGGAAGCGACATTACAGAACACCAATCCACGAGGGGAATGCAAAATTGCTAGAGGGGAGGAGAGTTTTTTTTTTGGTTTTTAGGGTTTGGGGTTTAAGGTTTATGGTTTTAGGGTTTAGGGTTTAGGGTTTTAAGGTTTAGGGTTTTAGGGTTTGCAGTTTAAGGTTTAATGTTAGGGTTTACGATTTATAGTCTAGGGTTTAGTGTTTAGGCTTTAGGGTTTAGTGTTTTAGGTTTATTTTATAGTTTGGTTTAGGGTTTAAGGTTGTTTAAGTTTAGGGTTTAGTTTTATTTTAGATTTAGGTTTAGGGTTTAGTTTAGTTAGGTTATAGGGTTTAGGAGTAGGGTTTAGGGTTTATATGGTTTAGGTTTATAGTTTATAGTTATTTAGTGTTTAGGATTTAAGTTTAGAGTTTAATTTTAGTGTTTTTTAGGGTTTAGATTTTTATAGTTTATTATTTTTAGTTTAGGGTTTAGGGTTAATTATTAGGGTTTAGGATTTAGATTTAGTTTAGGGTTAGATTAGTTTAGGTTTAGGGTTTAGGTTTTAGGTTTAGGGTTTAGTTATGGTTTAGTTAGGTTATGGTTAGGTTTATTTAGGTTTATCATTTATGGTTTAGGTTTAGGGTTTATTTTGGGTTTAGGGTTTTTAGGTTTATGGTTTAGGGTTTAGGGTTATAGGTTGTAATTTTAGTTATAGGATTAGGGTTAGTTTAGGTTTAGGTTTTATAAATTAAGATAGGTTTATATTTATTTATTTAGTATATCATCTATTTATTTCAGTTTATTTCATTTTTTATTTTTATTAGGCTTAGTTCATTTATTTTAGGTTTATTTATGTTAATTTAGGTTTTTTATTTCACTTTATTTTTAGATTTATGTCTAGGTTTAGGTTTATGTTTATTTTTTCTTAGTTTAGTTTTTATTTTTGGTTTTGGTTTTATTTTTTATTTTTAGGTTTAGGTTTAGGTTTTTATTTTATTTTTTTAAAGTTTAGGTTTTAGGATTTTTTTTAAGGTTTATTTTATTTTTTAGTTTAGATTTAAGTTTAATTTTAGTTTATTTTATTTTATGTAGTTTAGGTTTAGGTTTAGGTTTAGTTTATTTTAGGTTTAGGTTTATGTTTTATTTAGTTTAGTTTATTTTTGTTTATGTTTAGGTTTATTTTATTTTATTTAGGTTTAGGTTTTCTTTTAGTTTAGGGTTTATGTTTTATTTTTTTATTTAATTTTAGGTTTATTAGGTTTATTATTTTGGTTTAAATTTTTATTTAGTTTTCATTTTATTATATTTTAAGTTTATTTTATTTTATTTTAGGTTTAGTTTTATTTTATTTAAGATCATTTTTAGTTTAGTTTAGGTTTTATTTATTTTATTTTTAGTTTAGTTTTAATTTTTTTATTTATTTTCTTTTTAAGTTTTTATTGAGTTTTAGGTTTAGGTTTAGGTTTTAGCTTATGTTTTTATTTTATTTTATTTTATTTATTTTGGTTTAGATTTTATTTATTTATTTTATTTTTAGGTTTTATTTATATTAGGTTAAGGATTTTAGCTTTTTAGGGTTTAGGGTTTGGGATTTGGGGTTTAGGGTTTAAATTTTATCATTTTTTTGGGTTTAAGGTTTAGAGGTTAGGGTTTGGGGTTTATGGTTTAGGTTTTAGGGTTAAGGAATTAAGGATTAGGGTTTTAGGGTTTAGGGTTTAAGGTTTTTAGGGTTTATTATTTAGGGTTTAGGGTTTAGGGTTTAGGTTTAGGGTTCAAGTTTAAGTTTAGGGTTTAGAGTTTTTGGTATTTTTAATAGATAATAAATTCATATTCAACATTTCTTCTTTTGTTTATTTAGTTTATTTATTTTAGATTTTATTTTTATTTATGTTAACTTTTTATTTTGATTTAGTTAACTTTATTTATTTTAGGTTTATTTATTTTAGATTAGGTTTTTTATTTTAGTTTAGTATTTAAGTTTGGGTTTAGGCTTAGGTTTATTTTTTAGTTATGTTTTATTTAAATTTTCTTTTTCAGGTTTGGGTTTTATTTTTATTTTAAGGTTTAGGTATAGGTTTTTATTTTAAGTTTATTTTTAGGTTTTATTTTTTAGTTTAGGTTTATGTTTATTTAGACTTTATTATATTTTATTTAGTTTAGGGTTTAGGTTTAGTTTATTTTATGTTTAAGTTTAGGTTTTATTTTTTTAGTTTAGTTTCTTTTAGGTTTAGTTTTATTTTATTTTGTTTTTTTATTTTTATTTTAGGTTTAGGTTTTCTTTTTTTTTTATTTTAGGGTATAGGTTTTCTTTTTTATATATTTTTAGGTTCAGTTCTTAGGTTTAGGTTTTTATTTAGTTTATATTTTATTTTACTTTAGGTTTACTTTATGTTTAGTTTTTTTTTACTTAGGTATGCTATTCTTAGGTTTATTTTATTTTATTTAATTTAGTGTAGGTTTTTATTTATTTTATTTTAGTTTATTTTTGTTAGTTTATTTATTTTTTTTTCAAGTTTAGGTTTAGGTTTTACTTTAGATTTTCATTTTATTTAATATTTTTTATTTAGGTTTAAGTTTATTTAATTATTTTGTTATTAGGTTTTATTTCATTTAAGTTTAGATTTTTAGGTTTTTATGATTTCAGGTTTAGGGTTTTAGGGTTTAGGGTTTAGTGTTTATGCCTTAGGGTTTAGATTTTTTAGGGTTTAGGATTTAGGGTTAAGGCTTAGCTTATGGTTTAGGGTTAGTTTAAGGTTTAGTGTTTAGGGTTTAAGGTTTAGTGTTAGTTTAGCGTTAAGGTTTAGTGTTTTGTGTTTAGGATTGAGCATTTTTAGGGTTTAGGGTTTTGTGTTTAGGGTTTAGGATTTAGGATTTAGGTTTTAGGGTTTAAGTTTAGGTTTAGGGTTTAGGTTTTGGTTTAAGGTTTAGGGCTTTTGGTTTTTTTTTAAATTGAAAAAATTCATATTCAGCATTTCTTCTTTTCAATTTCATCAACCAAGTAACACACCAAATTTTGTAATGCACAAGCAACAACATACATATAGAATGAGCACGCATAGATCAAATCAAAATACTAGATAACTAAAACCTTCTCTACTGTAAAGAGATAGTTCCATAAGCAATAGATCAGATCGGCCATTCTTCAGTTTCTCCAGCTCCCATCATAACCACCCCGGCCGCTCGAGTAGCGGGGTCCACCATCAAATCCCCGATCTCTCCCTTCATCACCACCATGGTTGTAACTTTTGTCCCTCCTCCCACCTCCAGAACCACCACCGCTCCGACCACCACCTCCATATCCACCACCACCTCCAAATCCCCCACACCACTATGATTACCACCACCTCTCCCTTCGACTCTACTGCTAGATCTAGACTAACCCTGGTTGACGATGATGTTCCTGCCGTCAAGGTTCTACCCATTCTTAGGGTTTGGTTTTTTTTAGGATAAGTTAGAATTTTATTACCTTAAAATAAAGGATACAATGTCATTAAAGGGGTAAAGCTCAAATTTCTCGCTCAGAGCTACAAGAAACCTAAAGAGCTAAACCCCTATCTAAGTATAATAGAAAAAAAATTAAAGGAGCAAAAGCAATAACATAAAAGCAAATCAGAAAGTACATAAAAAAACTAATAAAACTTAAGAAAATAATAAAAGGACTAGTCAACAGCAGTTCATTATCACTTTGAGAAGGAAAGATAAGCAAGATCCACATCAACAGTACTTGAGTTGCCTGTGTAAAGATCATTCCATCTGTGAAGTTCCAACCTACAAAAGAAATTTGCAAAATACTACAAAGGAAATGGCCATAGCTCAAGGAAAATTGATAAAGTAAATAATTTAGAAAGAGCTGAGAAAGAGAAGGCTAAGGCTTATTTAAGTTCATCTCAAGGGACAACAATACATATGAGCATCCAAACTTCATGAGAAGGGTTACAATCATATGCAAGATACCAACTAGAGAGAAGATATAGGGAAACCTCAAGGCCATCATAGGCAGCATACCTGATATAATCAATCATGCAAGGAAAAATAGTCCAAAGTCATCTAGTTCCTGCACCAAAAAATAGAGAAAGATAACTAGCCAGTAGCAAACCCACCAACCAACACCCACAATAGACCAAACACATAAAACCAACATCTCAGAAGTTACAGCAACGTTGTGGCCGAGAATAACCCACAACTATTTCTAGAGCACTAGCAATCCAAATCTAACAGAAAAACTTCTACCCAAATAGCAAAATAGTAGAAGATAAGCAGCACCAGAGAGAAGAAAGCCATAGCATAAAGAGACCAAGAGGGCATCTAGAAGTAACCATCAAAGCCACCACCAAGGCAACCAAAAGGAAAGAAAATCCACCATCACCAACCAAAAGGAAAATATCAGGAAAAAAAATAAAGGGGGCCAATACCAACATCCCACATAAAGCCCAAAACACCAAACCACTACACAAGCATCCAAGGAAAGACATCAGCCATAAAAAAACCCTCAAGCAGCCAATCCCAAAAAACAAGTCCTAAAATAGGACCAAAAAAACCATAAGAGCTCATATCCTCCACCAACAAAATAGCCAATAAAACCAACCAGACCAGCAGCCAATAGGATAAGCAGTAGGAGAAGTTAGAGCAGCAAGAAAACTAACACCCAAAATTAGGAAGCAAAAATAAAGAAAAAATAGTTGCACCCAAGAGAGGATAACCAACCCAAGAGTAGACAAGAAACCCAACCAAAAGCACCTAAACAACCATCGAACATAGACAACACATCCACCCAACCAACCAACCTAGAAAGACAAAATAGCCAACCAGCCCAGTCAGCCAACAAAACCAACTAGTAAACAGAGCTTATACAAAGCCCAAAAAGAGGGAAAAGAACAACAATAGGCAAAGCAATAACCCACTTGGAGTAAAAATGGTAGTCACCCAGCCAAACTAGAAAAGGCTAAGGAGGACCACCCAACCACAAGAAGGAAAACAATGAGGAAAAGAACAAGGCTAGAGGCAAACAAACCCTCTTCCAAATCCCAAAGAGCATATAGTCACTATAAATGAGAAAATGGGGAGACTACAACCACATAACAGTTAACTCAAATTCACTAGGTAGATAGAAAGAACTAACAAAAACCTCCAAGCCAAACAAGGAAAGGATAATCAAGCCAGAAGAGGCCAATAGTAGCAATGAAAAAATAACAACCCAAAATAGCAAGGCAAATGAATGAAACAAATAACAACAAATAGTAGAACCAACCATAGCATCTGCAAATCCAATTCAAAAAATTCCACAGCTAGGAAAAACTAAAGGCAAACCCAACATTCATTGGTAAAAAGGGTAGGCCAAAATTTGGCATAACCACAACCCAATAGGAGACACAAAGCATGAGCTAGAGAAAGAAAATTGCCTGGCTAAGAGGATTGGGAAACCAATTAAAAATTGCACCACTAAGACCCAAAAAATGGCCAGGCAAGTATAGATTGGGGTAAAGAGGAAGGGGGTTTAAGTATATAAATAAACTCTCCAAAATCCACTTCCTAGTGAGGGGAGAAAAAAATCAACTTCTTAGTGAGGGGAGAAAAAAATCAACAAAAGATAGATTGAATAAAACCACCATAGAAAATGATTAATAAAATAGCCGAAGGTTAAAATCTGAGGTAAGGTAGTCTAGTGATATCTGGATTGATCAGACCACATAGATGCTTAGGTATGTTAGGGTTTTCAAATAAAGTGAGCTCATTTAATTCCCCTCCCAAATTAGCTAGGAAATCAGAACAAGCATTACTTCCCCTCCCAAATTAGCTAGGAAATCAGAACAAGCATCACTGAAACATTTTGTAGCAAACTTGAGAAATAAGCTTTTTAGTGTGATTAAGAAGATAAAATAAGTCAGCATTTCCCATTTTATTATTAGTAAGCATATCAAGTAAAAGAAGAGCATCAACTTCAAACTAAATTTTATAGAGGCCTTTGCTTAAATAAATATCAATAGCTTTGTTAACAACCATGAGTTTAGCATAAATAACAAAATAAGCTTTAAGGCGGCAAGCAAAAGCATAAATTACGGTGCCTTTAGATTCCCTAAAAATTCCACCACAGCCATATTTGTTTTGGGAAATAGAACCATCAATATTGATCTTAATATAATTTTATTTAATCAAATGTATAATGCTAATACTCTTGTAGGAAGGATCATGCAAGGATACCCGTTTTTTAGCCATAAATTTATAACCTCTAAAGTGAAAATTGCTAATTAAATTTGCATTAAATAAAGCATGAAATTTTTTGTTAGTTCTAGGAAGGATCATTTTATGGTTCATAGGGATAACATGATATTTAGCATCATTTTTTCCATCTTAATGGACCAAATAAGGGTAATAGCAATTAAAACTTTGATATGACCTTTCACAGTTTTATGGAAACAAACATTAAGAAGTTGATATAATGAAAGAGAGCTGTGAAAATAGTAAGTGTTAAATAAATCATCATACCATATCGAAAGTTTGGAAGCATTAGCACCATTGACAAAAACATGATTAACATTTTCAATATGAAAGCAATAATAACACTTATAAGGTAAGTAAAACCCTTTAAGCCAGAGCAAGGAATCATTCGAGATGAAGTTTCAAAATCCTCCAAGCTAAAACTGATTAAGAAATGGGAAAGATATTATTCCAAAGTTTTATGAAAACATTAGAGGTGTTCTATTTATTTCTAATAAAATTCCAAACCTCTTTAAGAACAAAATCACCATTGTAAGAGAGCTTAAAAGGATTTGACCCAATTTATTAGAAAAGATAGTGAAGTTGTAAAACTTGTCAAAAATAGAAATAGGAATGTAGATCTCAAGTTTGTTTTCATTCTAATTATTATTAAGCTGGGTTGTGGATTTAGCATCATAGGTTTAGGGTTTAAGGTTTAGAGTTTAGGATTTAAGCATTAAATTTTTTCTTTCTTAAATTAAGTAAACTATTAAGCTTAGGTTTATTTAGTATATTTAGTATATTTTTTATTTATTTAAGGTTTGGGGTGGTTTATTTTAGCTTAGGTTTATGGTTCAACTTTTAGTTTAGGGTTTAGGGTTTAGGTATTAGGTTTAGGGTTCATTTTAGTTTAAGGTTTAGGGTTTTGTTTTTATGAGAACAAATTTAGATTCAACATTTCTTCTTTTTGATTTCATCAACCAAGTAACACGCCAAGTTTTCTAAGTCATAATCAACAACATAGATAAAAAATGAGCACACATGGACAAATTTAAAAGCCCTAGATCACTAGAATAGCCTTTACTGGCCATAGCAGATCATTGGCCATTCTTCATTTTCTCCAGCCACATCGAACCATGCCTCTGAGTAGCGAGATCCACCATCATATCCCGATCTCTCCTCTCAGAACCACCACTTGTAACCTCCATCTCTCCTCCTGCCCAAAACCACCACCCACTTACCACCAACTCCATATCCACCAACACTCCAGATCCCCACCACTAGATAACCATCACCTCCACCTTCATCTCCATCGGATCTACTAAGCTGACTATGATGTCCTGTCGCTGGTTCTCCATTCTAAGGGTTTAGGTTTACTAAGTTTTAGGTTTGAGGCTTATTTATTAATTTATTTAGTTACTTTCGATTTAGGTTTAGGTTTTGGGGCTTAGGATTTAGGGTTTATGGTTTTTGGTTTTTGGTTTAGGGTTTAAGGTTTAGGGTTTGTGGTTTATGCTAGGACTAGGGTTAGGGTTTAGGGTTATGGATTAGGGTTTTGGGATTTAGGGTTTAGGGTTTATGGTAGGTTTAGGGTTTAGGGTTTAAAATTTATGGTTTAGGTTTTTTAAATTTAAATAGGTTTAGTTTATCCAAGATATTTAGTATATGTTTATTTATTTTAGTTTATTTTAATTTTTTATTTAGTTTTATTTTATTATTTTATTTATTTTAGTCATTTATTTTAAGTTTATTTTCTTAATTTAGGTTTTATTTTAGTTTATTTCTTTTAGTTTAGGTTTGTTATTTTAAGTGAGTTTTATTTTATTTTATTTTATGTTGTTATTTTAATTTTTTTAGGTTTAGGTTTATTTTATTATTTTAGGTTTATGTTTTGGTTTATTTTAGGTATATTGGTATTTTTTAGTTTTTAGTTTATTTTATTTTATTTTATTTTATTTAGTTTAGGTTTATGTTTATGTTTAATTTCTTTCATAAGATTTAGGTTTATTTATTTTAGTTTAGTTTATTTTAGTTTAGTAGGTTTATTTTATTTTATTTATTTTATTTTTGTTTTAGTTTAGGTTTTCTTAGTTTAGGGTTTAGGTTTTATTTTAGGTTTGGTATTATTTAGTTTTTATTTAATTATTTCAAGTTTATTTTGTAGCCTTTAATATAGGTTTTATTCTATGCTATATTATTTTTTTAATTTAGTTTGATCTTTATTTATTTTATTAGTTTATTTATCTAGGTCTGGGTTTTTAGTTTAGTCTTTATTATATTTATTTAGGTTTATTTTATTTATTTATTTTATAGGTTTTATTTATTTAGGTTTAGCTTTTAGGTTTAGTTTGTGGCCTAGGGTTTTGGGATAAGGTCAGTGGTTTGTGGTTTAGGCCTAATCAGGGCTCATGGCCTATGGTCAGTGGTTTAGTTATGGTTTTTGGGCCTCAGGGAGGCCCAGGGCCTGTAGAGAGGGCCTAGAAGGTAGGATAGTCATTAGTTTTGAGATTTAGTTTAGAGATTATGGTGGTCAGTAGAGTTTAGGGTTAGGGCCTGGAGGTGTAAGGGTCAGTATGGCTGGGATGGTAAAAATAGGTCAGGAGTAGATTAGCAAAGTTGGTCAGTGGCCCATGATTGATCTAAGCTTAAGAGAGGGTTGTTTTAGGGTAGCACAGGTTACAGGAGGTCAGGAATTAAGGTAGGGTCAAGATATCATATGGCTCAGTTTAGGTTTTGGTGTTAGTGTAGTGGTAGTGGTAGTTTAAAGCTTTAGGGTCAGCTTTAGGTTACAGGCTTAGGGTTATTTTTAGGGTTTAGGTTTTTTTTAAAAAGTAATGATAGTTTAGGTTTATTTAGTTTATTTAGTATATCATCATTTATTTTAGTTTATTTAATTTTTTTTTATTTTATTAGGCTTACCATTTTATTTTAGGTATATTTATGTTAATTTAGGTTTTTTTATTTCACTTTATTTTAGATTTAGGTTTAGGTTTAGGTTTATGTTTATTTTTAGTTTAGTTTTATTTTTATTTTATTTTTTTTTGGTTTTGGTTTATTTTTATTTTTAGTTTAGGTTTTTTTTTATTATTAAAGTTTAGGTTTTAGGATTTTAAGGTTTATTTTAATTATTAGTTTAGATTTAGGTTTAATTTTAGTTTATTTTATTATTTAGTTTAGGTTTAGGTTTAGTTTAGTTTATTTTAGGTTTATGTTTATTTTATTTATTTTAGTTTATTTTATTTTAGTTTAGTTTATTTATTTTATTTTAGGTTTAGGTTTAGGTTTTCTTTAGTTTAGGGTTTATGTTTTATTTTTATTTAATTTTAGGTTTTATTATTAGGTTTATTATTTGGTTTAGTTTTATTTAGTTTTATTTTATTATATTTTAAGTTTATTTTATTTTTATTTTAGGTTTAGTTTTATTTTATTTAAGTTTATCATTTTAGTTTAGTTTAGGTTTTATTTATTTTATTTTATTTTAATTTTTTTTATTTATCTTTATGTTTATGTTGATTTAGGTTTTTAGTTTATGTTTTATTTTATTTTATTTTATTTACTTGGTAGATTTTATTTATTTATTTATTTTAGTTTATTTATATTAGGTTAAGGTTTTATCTTTAGGTTTAGGGTCATGTCATTTGGGGAGGGTTTTTATCATCTTGGGTTTGGGGTAGTGTTTGGGATTTAGGGTTTGGTTTAGGGAAGGAATCTGATAAGGTTAGTAGGGTTTAGGGTTTTAGGTTTTAGGGTTTAGGGCCTAGGGTTTAGGCATAGGGTTTAGGGTTTAGGTTTAGGGTTCAAGTTTAAGTTTAGGTTTTTAGTTTTGGCATTTTTAACGCAGTAGATTCAACATTTCTTCTTTGTTTATTTAGTTTATTTATTTTAGTTTTATTTTTATTTATGTTTACTTTTATTTTGATTTAGTTATACATTTATTTTAGGTTTATTTATTTTAGTTTTAGGTTTTTATTTTAGTTTTGTATTTAAGTTTAGAGGTTTATTTTAAGTTGTGTTTTTATTCAACTTCTTTTCAAGTTTGGGTTTTATTTTTATTTAAAGGTTTAGGCATGGTTTTATTTTATTTTAGGTTTAGGTTTAGGTTTTATTTTAGGTTTATTTTAGGTTTTATTTTAGTTTATGTTTATTTAGAGTTTATTATATTTTATTTAGTTTTAGTTTATTCATGTTTAGGTTTAGGTTTATTTATTTTAGTTTCTTTTAGTTTTAGTTTATTTTATTTTGTCTTTTATTTTATTTTAGGTTTAGGTTTTCTTAGGGCATGTTTATTTATTAGTTTAGTTAGGTTTTTATTTAGTATTATTTTAAGGTTTATTTTATGTTTTTTATTTAGGTATGTTATTCTTGGGTTTATTTTATTTTATTTAGTTTAGTTTAGTTTTATTTATTTTATTAGTTTTGTTAGTATTTTATTTTTTCAAGTAGGTTTACTAGGTTTCATTTTATTTAACATTTTATTTAGGTTTAAGTTAATTATTTTGTTGAGTTTTATTTAGTTCAAATTTGTTTTAGGGTGCTAGGGTTTGTGGCTCAGTTTTATTTATTAGAGTTAGGTTTAGGTTTGGCTCCAGTTAGGGTCAGCCTGTGGTTTAGTTAGTTTTGGAGTTTAGGGTTTAGGGTTTGTGGGTTTAAGGTCAGTTTTAGCATTAGTGTTAGATTTGTGGCTCTGGGTTGGGTGTGGTTTAAGCATATCTTTGTTAGGGTCAGGTAGAGTTTAGAGTTTGGTTAGGGTTGGGTTTAGGTTTGGATAATTATTTTAAAATTATTTTTATTTTTTAAATGAAGCCAAGGTTTATGTATTTGGTTTATTTTTTTATTTATTTATTTTATTATTTTATTTTATTATTATTTTTTATTTAGTTTAGTTTATTTATTTTAGGCTTATTTATTTTAGTTTAATTTTATGTAGGTTTAAGTATAGTTTATTTTTAGTATTTTATTTTATTTGATTTAGTTTAGGTTTTATTTTTTTATCGGTAGTTTATGTTTTTATTTTATTTTTTTAGGTTTAAGTTTTAGATTTTATTTTAGGTTATATTTGTTTAGGTTTAGATTTATTTTAGTTTAATTTGTTTATTTAGTTTAGGTCATTTAGGTTTAGTTTATTTTAGCTGGATCTTTTCTTATTTTAGTTTAGGTTTAGGTTTATTTTTTATTTTAGATTAGATTTTCTTCTAATTTAGGGTTTAGGTTTAATTTATTTTAGGTTTATATTTTATTTGATTTTATTTTAGTTTTGGTTTATTTTATTTTAATTTTAGGTTTAGTTTTATTTTTTAGGTTTTAGTTTAGTTAATTTAATTTTAGTTAAGTTTTATGTTTTATTTATTTATGATTTATTTTTATTTTATTTATTTTATTTTAGTTTTTTTTCATTTATTTTATTTTTAAGTTTTATTTAATTTTGGTTTAGGTTTTATTTTTTTTTGCTTAGGTTTAGTTTAGTGTTTAGGTTTAGGTTTAGGTTTTAGGTTTAGGGTTCAGGTTTTAGTTTAGGGTTTAAGGTTTTTTTAATAGACAATAAATTCATATTCAATATTTCTTCTTTTTGATCTCATAAACCAAGTAACACACCTTATTTTGTAAGACAGTTTAATTACATAAATAAAAATGAGCATGAAAACATCAAAACCCTAGATTTAACCATCTCTATTGTAAAACATAATTTCAAAAGCAGTAGATCGGGTCGGCTATTCTTCAATTTTTATTTTATTTAGTTTTTTTATTCTTAGTATTATTTTATTTTATTAGTTTAGTTTAGGTTTTTATTTATTTTATTTTAGTTTATTTTATTTTATTTAGGTTTAGATTTTTAGATTTTTAGGTTTAGGGTTTTTGGGTTTAGGGTTTAGGGTTTAGGGTTTAGGGTTTAGTGTCAGTTGGCTTGTGGTTTAGGGTTTAGGATTTTTAGTTAGGGTTTTTTTTAAAAAAAGTAAACCAAGAGGTTTAAGTTTATTTAGTTAATTTAATTAAATTTTATTTATTATAATTTATTTTACCTTTATTTTATTTATGTTTACTTTTATTTTATTTAGTTTAGTTTATTTTTTTAGGTTTATTTTAGGTTTTATTTTTAAGTTTTATTTTAATTTATTTTGGTTTAGGTTTTCTATTTTTTATTTTTAAATTTAGGTTTAGGTTTTAGGCTTTAAGGTCAATTTTTAAGTTTTATTTTCTAGTTTAGGTTTAGTTTTAGTTTATTTTATTTTATTTAGTTTAGGTTTATGTTTAAGTTTAGTTTACTTTTTAGTTTAGGTTTATTTAATTTAATTTATTTTAGTTTAGGTTTAAATTTATTTTATTTTTATTTTACGTTTAGAATTTTCTTAGTTTAGGGTTTAGGTTTTATTTTTTATTTATTTTTTAGGTTTTATTTTAGGTTTATTTTTTAGGTTTAGGTTTTTATTTAACTTTAGTTTATTTTATTTTAAGTTTAATTTTATTTTAGGTTTAATTTTTTATTTTTTTTTTTTTATCTTAGGTTTTATTTATTTTATTTTTTAGTTTTATTACTTTATTATTATTTTAGGTTTAGGTTTAGGTATTTAGGTTTAGGTTTAGTTTATGTTTTATTTGTTTTATTTTTCTATTTATTTTGTTTTAGGTTTTCATTTTAATATTTTTTAGGTTTATTTATTTTACTTTTTAGCCTTAGGGTTTAGGGTTTAGGATTTTTTTAGGTTTAGGGTCAGGATTTAGGTTTGGCCTGGGTTTTCAGTTTTTGGTAGTTTAAGATTTGGTTTAGTGTTTAATTAAGTTTTTAAGGTTTAGGTTTATGGTTTAGGGTCAGTTAGTTTAGGGTTTAGAGTTTATGGTTTAGGATTTTGGGTTTAAGGTTTAGGATTTTTATTTTAAGTAGGTTTATTTATTTTATTTTATGTATTTTACTTTATTTATTTATTTTAGTTTATTTTATTTTGGTTTATTTTTATTTTGTTTAGTTTATTTATTTTAGGTTTATTTAATTTAGTTTATTATTTTTAAGTTTAGGTTTATCTTTATTTTAGTTTAGTTTAATTATTTTATTATTTTAGTTTAGGTTTTATTCTATTTTATTTTAGTTGGTTTTATTTTATTTTTTAGGTTTAGGTTTTTATTTGGGGTTTATTTTTAGGTTTTATTTTTTAGTTTAGATTTATGTTTATTTCTAGTATTTTTTATTCTATTTAGTTTATGGTTTAGGTTTCATTTATTTTATGTGTAGGATTAGGTTTTATTTATTTTAGTTTAGTTTGTTTGAGTTTAGGTTTAGTTTTATTTTATTTTTTATTTTAGGTTTAGTTTTTTTTTTTAATTTAGGGTTCAGGGTTAATTTTAAAGTTTAGGGTTTAGGGTTTAGGATTGATGGTTTAGGGTTTATGGTTTAGGATTTATTTTAATTAAGTAAACCAGTAGGTTTAAGTTTATTTCATTTATTTATTTTATTTTTCTTTATTTTAGTTTATTTTATTTTTTATTTTTATTTATGTTTAATATTTATTTTTATTTAGCTTACTTTATTCATTTTAAGTTTATTTATTTTTTTTAGGTTTTTTATTTTAGTTTTTTTTTAGGTTTAGGATTAAGTTTAGGTTTTATTTTTTATTTTATTTTTTATGTTTAAGTTTTATTTTTAATTTTTAGGTTTAGGTTTAATTATTTTATTATTTTTTTAGGCTTTATGTTTTGGGTTTTTATTTTAGGTTTATTAAGGTTTTATTTTTTAGTTTAGGTTTAGGTTTATTTTTATTTTATTTTATTTTATTTAGTTTAGGTTTATGTTTATGTTTAATTTATTTTAGCAAGATTTAGGTTTTATTTATTTAGTTTAGTTTATTTTAGTTTAGGTTTTATTTTATTTTATTTATTTTATTTTATTTTAGTTTAGGTTTAGTTTAGGGTTTAGGTTTTATTTTTTTATTATTTAGTTTTATTTAATTTTATTTCAAGTTTATTTTTATGTTTAGTTAATATAGGTTTTATTCATGTATTTTATTTTAATTTAGTTGACCTTTATTTATTTTATTTAGTTTATTTATTTAGGTTTAGTTTAGTAGGTTTATTTTATTATTTATTTTTTATTTATTTATTTATTTATTTTAGGTTTATTTAGTTAGGTTTATTTAGGTAGGGTCAGGGTCATTGGGATTTAAGTTTCTCCTGGGTAATGTCAGGCTCATGGCTCATGATTTAGTCTTTCAGCCTCATGGTATTGGTTTGGGAGGGTAGGTAGTGGTAGTCAGTAGAGCCCAGGGCCCAGAGCCCAGGCCCAGGACTCCAGGTCAGGAGTTGGAGGTTACAGAGCCCAGTGGATGGTAGGTCTTAGGTGGTCATAGTGGCTCAGTGAGGGAGGAGGTTGGCTCAGTAGTCAGTTTTAGTGGATGGAGGGCCCAGGGTAGGTTAGAGAGTCAGCAGTGGCTCAGTGGAGTGGTGTGATCTAGAAAGGTTTTAGAGGCCCAGGGTAGGAGGGCACAGACAGGAGGTTAGGGAGAAGCCTAGGGAGATTTATCATATAGTGGGAGTTGGGTTAGTTCAGTTTTTAGTGGTCTGGTATTCATTTTGGGTCAGTTTAAGGCTAGTTAGTTTGGGTTTAGGTTTTTTTTTAATTACAACCGATAGGTTTAGTTTATTTAGTTTATTTAGTATATCATCATTTATTTTAGTTTATTTTTTTTATTTTTATTAGGCTTCATTTATTTTAGGTTTATTTATGTTAATTTAGGTTTTTACTCATTTATTTTTAGATTTAGGTCTAGTTTAGTTTATTATTTTTTTAGTTTAGTTTTATTTTTATTTTTATTTTGGTTTGGTTTTATTTTTTATTTTTAGATTTAGGTTTAGGTTTTTATTTTATTTTATTAAAGTTTAGGTTTTAGGATTTTTTAAGGTTTATTTTAATTATTAGTTTAGATTTAGGTTTAATTTTAGTTTATTTTATTTTATTTAGTTTAGGTTTAGGTTTAGGTTTAGTTTATTTTAGGTTTATGTTTATGTTTTATTTATTTTAGTTTATTTTATTTTAGTTTAGTTTAGTTTATTTTATTTTAGGTTTAGGTTAGGTTTTCTTAGTGGTTTATGTTTTATTTTATTTAATTTTAGGTTTTATTATTAGGTTTATTATTTTGGTTTTAGTTTTATTTAGTTTTTTATTTTATTATATTTTAAGTTTATTTTATTTTATTTTACTTTTATTTTATTTAAGTTTATCATTTTTTTAGTTTAGTTTTATTTAATTTATTTTAGTTTAATTTTAATTTTTTTATTTATTTTCTTTTTTAAGTTTATGCTGAGTTTTAGGTTTAGGTTTAGGTTTTAGTTTATGTTTTTATTTTATTTTATTTTATTTATTTTGGTTTAGATTTTATTTATTTATTTTTTTAGTTTTTATTTATATTAGGTTAAGGTTTTTATCTTTTTAGGGTTTAGGGTTTACGGTTTCAGATTTGGGGTTTATGGTTTAAATTTTATGATTTTGGCTTCATAGGGTTGGGGTTTAGGGTTTTAGTTTAGGGTTAAGGAATCTGAGTTTGTGGATTTAGTGTGGTAGGGTCAGGGCCTAGTTTAGTGGTAGGCAGTGGTTTTAGGTTTAGGGTCTGTTTGTGGTTTAGAGTTGGTATTTTAACGATAAAGATTCAACATTTCTTCTTTATTTTATTTAGTTTATTTATTTTATTTTTATTTTATTTATTTATTTTGATTTAGTTAAGCATATTTATTTTAGGTTTATTTATTTTAGTTTAGGTTTTTATTTTAGTTTTAAGTGGGTTTAGTTTTTTATTGTTTTATTTAACTTTCTCGTGCCTGGTTTATTTTATGTGTAGCATTTTATTTTTATTTAGGTTTAGGTTTAGGTTTTATTTTAGGTTTATTTTGTTTTATTTTATTTTAGGTTTATGTTTATTTAGAGTTTATTATATTTTATTTAGTTTAGGTTTAGTTTATTTTATGTTTAGGTTTAGGTTTTAATTATTTTAGTTTATTTTCTTTTAGTTTTAGTTTTATTTTATTTTGTCTTTTTTATTTTTATTTTAGGTTTAGGTTTTCTTTTAGGGTATGTATTTTTTATTTATTTTAGGTTTAGTTCTTAGGTTTAGGTTTATTTAGTTTATATTTTATTTTATTTTAGGTTTATTTTATGTTTTTTTTTTATTTAGTATGTTATTCTTAGGTTTATTTTATTTTATTTAGTTTATTTAGTTTTATTTATTTTATTTTATTTTTTTGTTAGTTTATTTTATTTTTTTTAAGTTTAGGTTTAGGTTTTACTTTAGGTTCATTTTATTTAATATTTTATTTAGGTTTAAGTTTATAATTATTTTGTTAGGTTTTATTTTTAAGTCTCAGATTTTATTTTATGGTTTCAAGTTTAGGGTTTGTTTTTAGGGTCTGTGTTTAGGGAGAGAGGGTTTGGGTCAGGTCAAGGGTTAGCTGTGGTCAGTTCAGTTGGAGGTCAGGGTAGGGCTCAGATCAGGGTTTAGTGTAGTGGGGCCTGGGGCCCAAAGGTTATGGTTTAGGGTTTAGAGTCAGAGTTTAGTAGGGTTAGTTAGTGGTTTAGGGACTGACAATTTTAAAATTATTTTTATTTTTATTAAATGAAGCAAACCAAGAGTTTATGTTTATCTATTACTTTTATTTATTTATTTTATTATTTTATTTTATTATTTTTATTTAGTTTAGTTTATTTATTTTAGGCTTTATTTTATTTAGTTTAGGTTTTCTTAAGTTTATTTTTTAAGTTTAGGTATAGTAGTTTATTTTTAGTTTAGTTTTATTTTATTTGATTTTTTTGTTTCATTTTACTCATCTTTAGGTTTATGTTTTATTTTATTTTAGGTTTAAGTTTAGATTTTATTTTAGGTTATATTTTAGTTTAGGTTTAGATTTATTTTAGTTTAATTTATTTTATTTAGTTTAGGTGCATTTAGGTTTAGTTTATTTTAGGCCAGGATTAGGTTTTTTCTTATTTTAGTTTAGGTTTAGGTTTATTTTATTTTTATTTTAGGATTAGATTTTTCTTCTAATTTAGGGTTTAGGTTTTTTTAATTTATTTTAGGTTTATATTTTATTTGATTTTATTTTAGTTTTGGTTTATTTTATTTTAATTTTAGGTTTAGTTTATTTTAGGTTTTAGTTTGTTTTAATTTAATTTTAGTTAAGTTTTTATGTTTTTAATTTATTTTGTTTTTATGATTTTTTTTCTTTTATTTTATTTATTTTATTTTAGTTTAGGTTTTTCCATTTATTTTATTTTTAAGTTTTATTTAATTTTGGTTTAGGTTTTTAGCTTTTTATGGTTTAGGGTTTAGGGTTAGTTTAGTGTTTAGGGTTTAGGTTTTAGGTTTAGGGTTCAGGTTTTAGTTTAGGGTTTTAGGTTTTTTTAATAGAGAACAAATTCATATTCAATATTTCTTCTTTTTGATTTCATAAACCAAGTAACACACCTTATTTTGTATGACACAAGCTATACATAAATAAAAATAGAGCATGTGAGAACATCAAAACCCTAGATAGCTAGAACCATCTCTATTGTAAAACATAATTTCAAAAGGAGATCTGGCTTATTCTTCAATTTTTATTTTATTTAGTTTTTTTATTCTTAGTATTATTTTTTATTAGTTTAGTTTAGGTTTTATTTATTTTATTTTAGTTTATTTTATTTTATTTAGGTTTAGATTTTTTAGATTTTTTAGGTTTAGGTTTTGGGTTTTTAGGGTTTAGGGTTTAGGGTTTAGTTTTTGGCTTAAGTTTTTTAGGGTTTAGGATTTAGGATTTAGGGTTATTTTGGTTTTAGGTTTTTAAAAAAAAAACTAGTAGGTTTAAGTTTATTTAGTTAATTTAATTAAATTTTTATTTATTATAATTTATTTTACCTTTATTTTATTTATGTTTACTTTATTTTATTTAGTTTAGTTTATTTTTTTTTAGGTTTATTTTTTTTAGTTTATTTTTTAGTTGAGTTTTATTTTAATTTATTTTTGGTTTAGGTTTTATATTTTATTTTAAATTTAGGTTTAGGTTTTTTTTAAGGTCAATTTTAAGTTTTATTTTTTTGGGTTTAGTTTTAGTTTATTTTATTTTATTTAGTTTAGGTTTATGTTTAAGCTTTAGTTTATTTTAGTTTAGGTTTAGGTTTTATTTACTTTAATTTATTTTATTTTAGTTTAAATTTATTTTATTTTATTTTACGCTTAGAATTTTCTTAGTTTAGTGGTTTAGGTTTTATTTTTTTATTTATTTTTTAGGTTTTATTTTAGGTTTATTTTTTAGGTTTTATTTAACCTTTAATTTTATTTTAAGTTTAATTTCTTTTTTATTTTAGATTTAATTTTATTTTATTTTTTTTATTTATCCAGGTTTATTTATTTATTGTTTTAGTTTTATTTTATTTATTTTATTTTTTTTATCATGCAGGTTTAGGTTTTAGTTTATGTTTTATTTATTTTATTTTCCATATATTATTTTGTTTAGGTTTTCATTTAATTTTTTTATTTAGTTTAGCTTTGTGGTTTCCTTTAGGGTTTAGGGTTTGTGATTTTTGGGTAAGGTTTAGGTAGGGTAGGATTTAGGTCAGTGGCTCAGGTTTAGTGGACCAGTCAGTGGTAGGGTAAGATTTATGGTTTAGTGTCCAGAATTTGGTAGGGTATGAGTGGGTTGTAGGTCAGGGTTATATGTTAGGATTTTGGGTAGGGTTTAGGATTTTAATTTAAGCAGGTTTAGGTTATTTAGTTTATTTTATGTATTTTATTTATTTTTTTTATTTTATTTTAGTTTATTTTATTTTGGTTTATTTTTATCTTTATTTTGTTTAGTTTATTTATTTTAGGTTTATTTAATTTAGTTTATTATTTTGGTTTAAGTTTAGGTTTATCTTTATTTTTAGTTTAGTTTAATTATTATTTTATTTTTTAGGTTTAGGATTTATTTTATTTTATTTTAGGTTAAGTTTTTATTTTATTTTTTTAGGTTTAGGTTTTAGGTTTTTATTTGGGGTTTATTTTAGGTTTTATTTTTAGTTTAAATTTATGTTTATTTCTAGTATTTTATTCTATTTAGTTTATGGTTTGTGCTTCATTTATTTTATGTGTAGTTTAGGTTTTATTTATTTTAGTTTAGTTGTTTGTTTAGGTTTAGTTTTATTTTATTTTTATTTTAGGCCTAGTTTTTTTTTTTTTAATTTAGTGTTCAAATTTTAAAGTTTAGTTTAAGGCTCAGATTGATGGTTTAGGGTTTATGGTTTAGGATTTGTTTTAATTTAGCAAACCCAGGTTTTAGGTTTATTTCATTTATTTATTTTATTTTCTTTATTTAGTTTTTATTTTTTTTTTATTTTTATTTATGTTTAATATTTATTTTATTTATTACCTTTATTATTTTAAGTTTTATTTCTTTTGTAGTTTTATTTTAGTTTATTTTTTTTAGTAAGGCTATATTTTAGGGCTTCAGTTTTATTTTTATTTTTAGGTTTAGTTTATTTTATTTTATTTTGTTTAGTTTTAGGCCTTTATTTAGTTTAATTTTAGTTTAATTTTTATTTTTAGTTTATTTTTAGTTTATTATATTTTATTTAGTTTAGATCTTTTAGATTTATGTTAGGATTTTTTATTTTAGTTTAGTTTATTTTAGATAAGTGCTCAGTTTATTTTAATTTTATTTTAGTTTAGATTTTTTTTTTTTAGTTTGGTATTTTAGGTTTATTTTTTTTATTTATTTTTTTATTTTAGGTTTATTTTTTTAGATTTAGCTTTTATTTAGTTTTCATTTTTGTTTATTTTAGGTTTATTTTATTTTATCTTTTTAGTTTATTTGTTTAAGTTTTTATTTTTTTTATAAGTCCAGTTTCTTTTATTTATCTTATCTTTAGTTTCCATTTTAGATTTTATTTTATTTTCTTAGTTTGGCTTTTAAGGTTTAGGCTTGAAGTTTTATTGATGTTTTATTTTATATTATTTATTTTATTTTATTTTGGTTTAGGATTTTTCATTTTTTTTCAAAGTTTTATTTAGTTTAGCTTTAGATTTTTAGCCTTTTAGGGTTTAGGGTTTAGGGTTGGGGGTTTAGGGTTTAGGGTTCTTTATTGTGTTTAATATTTAGGGTTTAGGGTTTAAGGTTTAGGTTTAGGCTGGGTTTATGGTATGGTCAGTGGTAGGATTATGGTTTAGTGGTGATAAGTTTAGGGTCTGAGTTTAGGATTGCATCTTTAGGGTTTAGGGCTTAGAGTCCAAAGTTTTAGGGTTAGGTTTAGGGTTTAGGGTGGTGTTTATTTATTTTTTTAAGTTTTAGGTTTTATTTTAGGTTTATTTTAGGTATTATTTTTTAAGGTTAGGTTTATTTTGTTTATTATATTTTATTTAGTTTATGTTTAGGTTTTGGTTTAGTTTACTTTAGGTTTTATTTATTTTAGTTTAGTTTATTTTAGTTTATGTTTAGGTTTATTTTATTGTTATTTTAGGTTTAGATTTTTTTCAGTTTTAGGTTTAGGTTTTATTATTTATTTAATTTTAGGTTTTATTTATAAGTTTACTTTTTAGATTTAGGTTTTTATTTAATTTTTATTTTATTTTATTTTAGGTTTATTTTATTTTTATTTTAGGTTTATTTTTTATTTTATTTAAGTTTTTTATTTTTTAGTTTAGTCTTGGTTTTTATTACTTTTATTTTAGTTTAGTTTTTATTATATTTTCTATTTTAGGTTTAGATTTATGTTTAGGATTAGTTTTAGGTTTTAGTTTATGTTTTTATTTTTTCTTATTTTTTTATTTTATTTTGGTTTAGCTTTTTTCATTTATTTTATTTCTAGGTTTTATTTAATTTAGGTTTAGATTTTTAGACTTTTAGGGTTTAGGGTTTAGGGTTTGGGGTTTAGGGTTTAGGGTTTAAAGTTCTTTTTTCGGTTTAAGGTTTAGGGTTTGGGGTTTAGGGTTGATGTTTTAGGGTTTAGGGTTTATGGTTTATGGTTTAGGGTTTAGGGTTTATGGTTTAAGATCTAGGGTTTTTTGGGTTTAAGGTTTAGGGTTTATGGCTTAGGGTTTAGGGTTTAGGAGTTAGGTTTATCGTTTTGGGTTTTTTTAAAAAAGTTGGTTTATTTTATTTTATTTTTTTATTTATTTTATTTCTTTTTATTTTATTTAGTTTAGTTTATTTATTTTAGGTTTGTTTAATTTAGTTTAAGTTTTTATTTTAGTTTATTTTTTGGTTTAATTTTAGGTTTAGGTTTATTTTTTAGTTTAGTTTTATTTTATTTTATTTTAAGTTTTGTTTTTTTATTAGGTTTAGGTTTTTTATTTTATTTTTTTTAGTTTGGGTTTTTTTATTTGAGGTTTATTTCTAGGTTTTATTTTTTAGTTTAGGTTTAGGTATAATTTTAATTTATTTTATATTATTTAATTTATTTTAGGTTTAGGTTTAGGTTTTATTTATTTTTGTTTGTTTATTTTAGTTTAGGTTTAGGCTTTTTTTATTTATTTTAGGTTTAGGTTTTTTTTAGTTCAGGGTTTAGGTTTTATTTATTTATTTTAAGTTTATTTTATATTTTAAGTTTAAGTTTTATTTTATTTTATTTTAGGTTTATTTTATTTTTATTTTTTATTTAGCTTTTATTTTATTTAGGTTTTTTATTTTTTTGTTTATTTTATTTTTTCATTTAATTTAGGTTTTTATTTATTTTATTTAAGTTTAGGTTTTAGTTTTTATTTTATTTTATCTTTATTTTTAGGTTTAGGTTTTGGTTTTAGTTTAGGTTTTTATTTTATTTTATTTTCTTATTCTATTTAGGCTTAGGTTCTTATATTTATTTTATTTTTAGTTTTTATTTAGTTTAGGTTTAGGTTTTTATGGTTTTAGGGTTTAGGGTTGTGTTTAGGGTTTAGTGTTTAGTGTTTAGGCTTTATGGTATTGGGTTTTTAGGGCTTAGGGTTTGGGTAGTTTTTAGGGTTTAGCATTGTAGGTTTTAAGGTTTAGTGTATAGGGTTTAGGGTTTAAGGTTTAGGGTTTAGGGTTTAGGTTTAGGGTTCAAGTTTTAGTTTATGGTTTAGGGTTTTTGGTTTTATTATTTTTTTTAGTAGAGAATAAATTCAGATTCAACATTTCTTTTTTTCGATTTTATCAACCAAGTCACAAACCAGGGAGGTAATCGAATGACCTCCTTGAGGCTAGCTAAAGCCTCATGTCCCGGGATGTCCAGACTATATACTCATTACTATTCAATCTTATATAAATCAACACATGAATAGAGGAAAGAGAACTCAACATTCATACACTTAAGCTACAAGCACATGCATTTCTTATGTATTTATAACTAGCATCATAACACATATTATTATTCCTTTCTAAGCTTTTGAAAAATAAATTTAGATTTATTAGTGATAATAGCCACATAAATATTAAATTAAATCAACACATGCAAGCTTACATAAAGGAAATCCATTTTATTTTACTTGATTTTGAAAACGTGGATGCATGAATTCAAATGACATACCAAATTTAACATGATTGGAAAGAAAACAATCAAATATAAGCATGTGATTCATTCAACCAAACTAGTTCTTAAGGACATTCAAATCAAATAAGATTATTTAAACAAACCAAAGCTTTTTTATTAATTAAGTTTTGGATTTGATTCGATTTAAGAAAGAGAAGAGAAATAATCATTTGTTGTTTTAAACCCATTTCGACATTAGTGATTTGATTTAATTTAAGGAAATATAATTAAGTTTATTTTATCGATTAATTAAGTTGAACTCTTAATTAGATGAATTAATTACCCTTACCTATGTTACCTTAAAGTAATTAACTAAATTATTATGTGCTATAATGATCTGCATGGAAAATAAACTTGCAATGATCTTAGAAAATAAAAGGGGTGCAATGCAATTGACTCATGATTAATAGTTAATTAGATTAAAGGACTTAATTAATTACTCTTATGGTTTTCCTACACATGTGGACTAACCATAATTTCATTAAACTCATTTAGGTGTGTGATCTAATGTAATGCGAGTGAGGGAGAATGGAGTTCGTCTGCCATTTCTCACTTGATTTGAGCTTACCCGAGCTCCGATCAACTCTAAAAGGATCTCACACCTTCATGGCATCGATCAGAGGGGATCCAACAATCAAGATCACACGAGATGCAAGTTTTCTTCAAAAAGCTCCTAAAGTTTTTTGCCTAAGGATTGGTTTTGAAAGCATACCTCACCGGAGCTCAAGACTAGTGGCTCAAACTATTGAGAAAGCTTCATCTAGTGGAGACGAAGCCCTGTTGAGCAAAAATTAGATCAATTCCTTGATGTTCACTAAGATGGCCAAGAACCAATGATTTGGAGCTCAACTTTGATCAATGTCCCACCTCTGGTGCTCAAAAAGATTGAGAGATGATTCAGTCTTGCTCAACGAGGCCTTGGGCAAAGTTAATTTGAGTTTGATGGAGATATAGGCAAGTTAGGTCAGAAATGGGAGTGTCATATTTTGTGATAGACAGGAATGGCTTTTTTTGATCGAGGAACAAGCTTGGGAGCTTAAGGAATGGTTCTAGTGGGTCTGTGTGTGTTTGAGTGGAAATGAGTGTATACCCCTTTCATCTTGTCTACATCAAATTTGTTTTCTGGTTGATCGGCCATCTCTGTGGAGTCGGGTGGGTGGAGTAAGTGAGTTGGCTCATTTTGGTTGAAGATGGAGGTGGTCGCCAAGGAGGAATCATGGGTGTTCTATGGGTTTTACATTCTCCAATTGGGGAGGGTGAGGTTATTTAACCTCCCATGGGTCATGACCAAACCAACCACTCCTTAGGTTAGGTTGGGCAGTATCTTAGGTGCCTAGGTGGACCATTGGGAGAGTATAAAGTGGCCAAGGAATAGAAATAGCTACTTACATGGGTGATTTTTCAATGTGAAGCCCTTGACCTAAGGGTAGAATGATTATTTAGCATTAAATTTGATTTGGGCAAATTTGAAATACATATGGGTGGGACGACCACCTCCACTAAGAAAGAGGTTGGCAGGTTGTCAGGGAAAACCTCATTATCCACCTAAGAAGATATGTAGCTACAATACAATTTACTATCTATATATAAACTTAGAATCTAGTTCATATGAGTCTTATATGGTTAGCACACCACACTCTCAAGAGAGATTCCTTGAGGAGACACTTGAGCCAAATAGCGATGAAGATCGGGCTCAAAGCAAATCATAAGTGTATCCAAGTCTATATGAAATAGTTAGGCATCAAGAACTTTAGCTCTAACCTCACTTTCTCTAAAAAAGCAAATGGTTTGGTAGTTAAGGAAGCTAAGTCATCCATAGTGTGAAGAATTAGATTTTTTTAGCATCATCCTCAAGTCAAGAAGTTGATGCAACTGAGGATGATTCATATAAATTTAATAAATTACCTTTTGATTGGTACTTTCCTGTTCATAATTTAAGAAAGGGTTAATCCCACATACCGTTAGGGTCATCCCAATTAAGAAAAAGAATGGCCAAATTCACATATGTGTTGATTTTAGGAATTTAAATAAGGCATGTCCAAAAGATGAATTTCCACTACCAATCTCGGAGCTAATGGTGGACATTGCTTCAACTCATGCAGTCTTCTATTTCATGGATGGATCATCTATATATAACCAAATAAAGATGACCCCTAAAGATGAAAGAAATACTATTTTTAGAACCCGATCAAAATCTATTGCTATAAGGTCATGCCTTTCAGCCTTAAAAATGCTGGTGCTACATACTAGGCTATGACTCAAATCTTCGATGAACTCATTCATCATCAAGTCAAGTGCTATGGTGATGATCTTGATCAAAAGTAGAGAAAGAAAGACCATCTCTTTGATTTGAGAGTAGTTTTGAAGTTAAGAAATTTAACCTCAAAATGAACCCCTCAAAATGTGCATTCGAGTAGCTTCGTGGAAATTCCTTATGTTTTTGTTTGACACTGTGGAATCAAATCGATTTGGAGAAGATCAAGGTGATATTAGAAATGCCCCTAAAATTTTAACTCAACTCAAATCATTCCAAGGGCAGTTGGCATATATAAAATTCTTTATATCCAACCTATAGGGAAGATGTCAGCCATTCAAGTGGGATGACAATTGTGAGCATGCCTTCGAAGACATCAAGCATTACCTGATGATGCTGCCAATTCTAGTAGCCCCTATCCCAGGAAAGCAACTCATACTTTACACTGCTATGTTAGATGACTCCCTTGGTGTTTTTTTGGCCCAAGCCAATGACGAAGGTAAGGAAAATGCACTACTACCCTCACCTATCGCCTAATCTGCTAAGGATAATTATCCACTCATTGAGAGGCATTGCTTTTTAATATTTGCATCATAAAAGCTACAAAGACTACATGCTTCCTCATAAGGTGAACTTAATCTCTATGATGAATCCACTATACATAAGACACAATCCGACGCTATCCGATGGTTGGCATGATGGTCCATGATCCTCTCATAGTTTGACATTACCTTCCATTCCCCTGCGTGAAAGGACAAGCACTAGTAGATTTTAAAGACACTCCACTTTCTAATTTTCTTCTTAATGATGGTCTCCCCGATGAATAAATCATGAACTTAGGGGATACTAGCATTCCCCATTGGGAGATGTACTTTGATGGTGTGGCTTCCTCTTAAAGAGGAGAAGAATCTACTACCCAAGAAAGGTGGGTAGAATAGTTCTCTTAACTCAAGACCATGATGTGATGAGATTCTCATATCATCGTCCAATCCTTGCACCAACAATGAAGTCAATATGAGGCTATGATTTTCGTGTAGAGTTAGTGTTACTCTAAGCATCCGTAACATCAACATCTTCGGATTCTTAGCTAGTTATCAACCAAATCTGGTCATATAAGGTTACAAAGCCCAAGCTCCATCACGCCATAAAGTACACCATGGATTTATTGGCCCAAATCTTAGAGGTTACATTTATAAGATTCCTCGAGAGAATGTCATAGCATATGCTTTAGCCAAGCTTGCCAAAGAGTTGGCATGAGGATGAGACCATATCAATAAAGGTCCAAAATAGACAAATCTTATCCCTTATTGATATTGAACTCATCAAAAAGTACTCTCAAAAGGGAGGTTGCCATTTCTAAGAAGGATGAGAGTTAGATTGAGGCAACCATTCATGGATTACCTAAATAAAGGCAAACTACCTCAAGAGAAGTCCCAAGCCCATCAGATGAAGTAGAGAGCATTTTCCTATGCTCTTGTGGATGGTGTCTTGTACCGATAGTCTTTTGATTATATGTTTATTTAGACAAGCAAGAAGCCCATAAGAACATGACCAAGGTACACTCAAGATTATGTGGAGCCTACCAATCTGATCCAAAGATGAAAGCCAAGATCAAGAGACTAGGATACTGCTGGTCGTCAATGATTAAAGATTATGTGGATACAGCTAGGTGATGCAACTAATGTCAAATACACAGTGTAGTCCTGCACCAACCATCCAACATTTTACGTCCTGCATTAGCCTCATGGCCATTCAAGTGTTGGGGTACCAACATAGTGGGTCCGACTGATCCTCATTCTTCCAAGGGTCATCAGTTCATCTTAACTACTACTGACTACTTTTCCAAATGGGCATTAAAAATTTCACTCAGATAGGTCACAGTTCAGTATGTGCTCCAATTTTTTAGGAACCATATCATATATAGGTTTAGAGTGCCTCGATGAATTATAACTGATTTTGATATTGCATTTAAGAGCTCCGAGATCAACAACTTTGCCTAGAGACACAACATATTTTGGAGATATTCTACCATCAATTACTTGAGGGTAAATAGCTTAGCAGAAGCCTTCAACAAAACTCTCATACAAATACTAAAGAAGACACTCAACATCAACAAGTATAGTGAGCAAGTTGAAGCTTGTGGGCCTATCACACCACATATAGAACTCCAACTCACCTACTACTTTCTCCTTAGTGTATGGGTCTAGAGCCATTCTACCATTAGAAGTCCAACTCCAACAACACTAAGGATAGGTATCCACAAAGTAGTTCCAAGTGTTAGAAGAGCTCGTAGGATTGAAGGAGAGACGCCTGCAGGCATGCCAAAATATCGATTTGTAGAAAGCTAAAATGATTCAACCTCACAACAAGTTGGCTCATCCTAAAGCTTTTCAAGTAGGATAGCTTATTTTAGATCTAAAGAGACCGATTGTTGCCCATTATAGGATGGGAGGCAAGTTTGAACCCACTTGGGAAGACCCTTGCCATAGAAGCATACCAGAGGATCTTATCCTTATTAATTATAAGGGAGAGCACCCAATTCTTCCAATCAATGGGCTCTACTTAAAGAAATAGTATAAAATCATGTTTCAAAATAATTATCATCAATGAAAATTCCATTTCAATTCAATCTTTCATGTTGAAAGTATTCTTATTTGTGAATCTACCACCATGAGTTTAGGTAGTGTAAGGAACCCGAGCATCCTACCCTTCATCAACATACACAAACATAAACTATATACAAACATATAAAATAAACACATATCTTTTGTATCGGGCTACTCATAGTTAAGATAACACCTCCAATGGCATTCACTTAGTAGATTCTCTAGGTCAGGATGATGTGCTACCCTAGTAGTGTGTCACCCTAGTGGTCTTCTTACTTTGTTGGAAGTAAGTCTACTATGATTTCATTCCTTAGTTATCCATTGCACACCAATGAGTGCCTTGTTAGTTTGGTAGGCCTTATTACATGGTTGATAAGCTACCTCATGTTGGCTTCATTTAAGAGGATGTGAGTCTGCTATGCTTTCTTCTTGAATTGTGCATTGACTGGGTCGAGCATATTTGAGGTTTAGGATAAGTCCTAGCTCCTTCCCTCATGACTACTTCAAGTCTGTCTAGTCCCCTCCTCGCTTAATAGTTGCTCTAGGTCAGATAGCATCTATCTCGATAATGATAGACTATCACGGTGATCAATTCTTCTTAGAAAGTTGTAAGCCTACACGCTTTCATCCCAAAATGATCATTGCACATCGACGAGCACCTTAGATTAGTTGTTTCTCACTATGTTGATGGATACACCAATCATGCATTACACAGGTTGGTTGGTTCTCACACCCATGAGACTCATGGCGATGTAAGTCTTTATGCTCCTTGAGTACACATACAAGATTTCTTTTCCAAGGCTCAAACAACACCCTAGCAACCTCCCCCATAGGCACTATATTTGGATCACATCCTCATCCCATTTAGACACTACGGGTTACTATGGATTGAATAGTTCCCTTCTAGTAACCACCCCTGGTTAGAGAATTCATCCCATGGATATGTCTCTCTTGGTCTAGTAAATCTGAGATGTGTCAAGGCATCATAGCCCTTCTGTGGTCCCTCACACACCAACAGGTCCAATAAAACATATAAACAAAATATATATTCACTTGGGATTAGAGGACACCCTAGTGGTACCTTTTCCAAGGTATCCTATCTTTAGGGTAGTCAAGAAACTCCCTATAGAATTGCATGACTACTCTTGAGTGATATAAGTCCCCAGACATTCACTCAATAGTCACCCTAAGTCGGTTTAATTTATTGTGCTACCAATAGTCCAACATTATTCCTTTAGAAGATGTAAGCTATACCTTTTCCTAGGATAAACTGCACATCAAAGGCAACCCCTTAGGTTGGCTCTACCCCACCCGAGACTATTCCTTTGATTTGTAAATCTTAGATAGACAAGTCCGACATATACCACTTCTCGGGTCCATCGCACACTGACATGGTCCATAAATTAAATCTATCAAATTTGACCGAGCTCACATCTCCAGCTGATATGCCCATAATTTGAAATCAAACTAAACCAAACAAACCACATCAAATCACATGAAATTAAGATAAAATTAATCCTGACTACTTTTGAGTTAACATAAGTCCCCAATGACATTCACTCAAGAGCCCTAGGTCGTTTGATGTGCATCCAACAGTCACCTAGTGGTTGTTCCTCACTTTAGAATATGTAAGTCTATGCCTCTTCTTAGCAATCATCATTGCAATCAAAGGCAACCCCTTTAGTTGGCTATCTCTTCCCAGAATCACAGACTATCCCTTTGGATTTGTAAACCAAGGTAGGTCAAGGGATATAGCTCTTCTGGGTCCATCATACACCGATAGATCCATACATTAACTCGATTAAATTAAATCAATCGACTTTCTTAGTGGAGTTAAATTTCTCCCCAGTGGAGCCCCAAGTCATATATAAACAAGTCAAGCAAACAAATCAAATTCAAAATCAACCTCCCTAGTGAGCCAAATTAAACCAACTCTAGAGTCTAAATCAAAGAAATCCAACCAAACTCTTATCCCCAAGATACATCCCCAAACAAATCTATGAAATCAAACTCAAATCCCAATCCCCGTGATAGCTAAACCGCTTCCCTAAGGTTCATATACCCATCCCCACAGACTGAGCCCATATCTCTAGATATGCATCCACATCAATTAAAATAAATCAAATTAAAGTCAATTCAATCTTAATCCTGGAGGATTATAGATTCTTATCCATGATCTTCATAAAATCATATAATCAAATCAAATTCAAACCTTATCCCCAAAGAAATTTTCTTCATCTATGCCCTCGACATAGACCCTCACATGTCATGTCCAATGCATGTGTGATCCCTTAGTGGATCTCCTCCATGTTCCTTGACATGAAATTCTCATCAAATCTTTTTTCTTCTCTTATGCACACCTTTAATACTTCAACCAAAAGCCTAACAATGTATTTGCTCAAATTACATCATCTTAACATTATAATCAACATTTTATGATTTGTGATGGTGCAAGCTCAAACTAACTATACAGTATCATGCTATAGATATTATAGTGTGAATTAACACACTATATTATATTATAATATATGATGTTATATTATAATTTGCTATAATATAATATATTGTCTAACATTACACCTCATTAGAATCACTTAAAATTAACAAATAATAAATTTTTTAAAATATGATTAATGTTCATTTTGTGTAAAATTGTTATTTTCTATTAGAAATGTACAAAATAGCATAATTTTGGTGTTGCTTCTTAGTGCCATGAATTTGGCCAAATTCTTCCATCTCCACTTTCAAATTAACTTTTGTGAGTTTTGACCCAATGTATTATAACAAAAGTAAAACATACTAAAATGTACAATAACATTTAGTAACACACCACCACATATATATATATATGTGAAGTTATATTATTATGTACATTATATATTAATTTGCTTTCATATAATAAATTATCTTACATTACACCTTAAAATGAACCACTTTAAGCAAAAAAATTATAAAATCTGGTTGAAAATTGAACATTTATTTTGGATGCAAAATTCCATTCTTTTGATTAAATGACACCATAGCACACCCCAATGATATTCCCTAAAGCTTACCCTAAATTTGGCCAAATCCCATCATCTCAGCCTATAAATCAGTATTTTTAGAAATTATACCAATACAAACTCTACTACATCATACTATAACAAACTAAAATATGCTAAACACAAGTAGTGATACACAATAGTATATAATGCATGATGCTACACTATGTTATGGCATCCTATATTATAATACACTATAGCATATTATGTTATATTATATTGCATATCACATCATAAGGGATTGTTTAAGATAAAAAATCATAAAATTAGTCTAAATAATAAAAAAACTATATATTTTAGTCATATCACTTACATATTTCAAATTGAAACAATATATTATGATTCCATGCTCTACCTATTATGAATTTTGACAAATTCCACCATTTTAAAGTCTAGATCAACATTTTTTATAAATAATGCTAGAAACATTGCATGATTATAAAATACTAAAAGAATTTAAAATGCATTAAACAATATATTATGATATATGATGTTATACTATGCTACAACATATAATATTTATTTTTGAACATAAAATATTACTTTTTACACTACAAGTGGCATAACATAGCTTTGGAACAACAACCTAATTCCCACTTCAGATTTAACAAATTTCATCATCTGACTTATTAAATTAATTATTTTATGATTTATATTAATATAGACTATATGGCACAATACGATAAACATTTCAAAACATCTCATAACATCTAAAAGCACATCAATACATGCTCAAATATATGATGCTACATTATACTATAATATATGGTAATATAATATGATTTAAGGTTAGGGTTTAGGTATTCAAATCTCTAATAGTCAAGGGAAAGTCTCTTGAAGACATCTTCTTTATACCATAACTATGTTAGATTTGGTCATTCTTTAGTCTACTCCTAATGACATCTTTATTCAAGGTTTAGGGTTTAGGGTTAGAAGGTTATTTTAAGCTTTAGCTTTAGGGTTTAGGGTTTTGGGATTATGGTTTATAGTGGTTGTATGTTTTAGAGTTTAGGGTTTATGGTTTTAGGGTTTTGGGTTTAGGGTTTAGAGTTTTGGGTTTTAGGGTTTATGGTTTAGGGTTTAGGGTTTAGGGTTCAAGGTTCAGGGTTTAAGGTTTATGGTTTAAGGTTTAGAGTGTTTAGGGTTTAGGGTTTAGTCTTTAGGGTTTAGGGTTTAAGTTTTAGTTTAAGGTTTATGGTTTAAGGTTTTTTTTAACAGAGATTATATTCATATTCAACATTTCTTTTTTCTGATTTCATCAACCAAGTAGCACACCTAGTTTTCTAGGACACAAGCGATGACATAAATAAAAAATAGAACCCATAGAGCAAATCAAAAACCCTAAATAAGTAGAACCATCTTTATTATAATGATATTATTCTATAAGCGGCAAATCGGATCGGCCATTCTTCAGTTTCTGTAGTTCCCATTAGAACAACCCCCGCCTCTCATGTAGCGGGATTCACCATCATATTCTTGATCTCTCCCTCTGCCACCACCATGACTGTAACCTATGTTGCTTCTCCCACCTCCATAACCACCACTACTTTGACCACCACCTCCATATTCACCACCACCTCCATATCCACCACTACCTCCAGATCCCCCACCACCATGCGATAACCACTGCCACAACCTTCACCTCCACTACTAGATCTAGACTGAGCCTAGTTGACGGTGATGTTCCTGTCATCAAGGTTTCTTATTCTTAGGGTATGGTTTAGAGTGGTTAGGTGGGAGTTTGTGGTTTAAGTTGTTGTAGGTTTTAGGTTTAGGGTTAGGGAGGTTTAGGGTTTAGAGTTTGGTGGTGGTTTAGGTTTAGTTAGTAGTGGTGTGAGTAGTTTAGGGTTTAGGGTTTAGGTAGTTTGGGTTAGAGTGCTCAGGTTATTTTATTTTAGGGTTTAGGGCCTAGGGTTTAGGATTTTAGGTTTAGGTTTTTTAATTAAGCAAACCAAGAGGTTTAGATTTATTTTGTTTATTTTATTTATTTGAGTTTATTTTTTTTTATTTTTTTTATTTTATTTAGTAGTTTTATTTATTTTTAGTATTTTTTAGTTATGTTTTATTTTATTTTATATTTTAGCTAGCTTTATTTTTATTTCTTTAGGTTTAGGTTTATATTTTATTTTAGTTTAGGTTTATGTTTTATTTTAAGTTTATTTTTTGGTTTTATTTTCTAGTTTAGGTTGTTTATTTTTTAGTTTATTTTATTATTTAGTTTAAATTTAGGTTTAGTTTATTAGGTTTATGTTTAGGTTTTATTTATTATAGCTTAGTTTATTTTAGTTTAGGTTTAGGTTTATTTTATTTTATTTATTATATTTCTATTTTAGGATTAAGTTTTATTTTAGTTTAGGATTTAAGTTTATTTTTATTTATTTTAGGTTTATTTTGTAGTTTTATTTAGTTATTATCTTATTTTATTTTAGGTTTATTTTTTTATATTAGGTTTAGTTTTTTTTTATTTAGTTTTTTATTTTTTTTATAGTTTAAGTTTTTATTTATTTTATTTTAATTTAGTTTTTATTTTTTTGTTTTATTTTCTTTTTAGGTTTAGGTTTAAGTTTCTATTTTAGTTTATGTTTTTATTATTTTTATTTTATTTAATTTTGGATTTAGTTTTCTAATTTATTTTATTTTTAGGTTTTATTTAATTTAGGTTTAGGTTTTTAGCTTTTTAGGGCTTAGGGTTTAGGGTTTAGGGTTACTTTAGGGTTTAGGGTTACTTTAGGGTTTAGGGTTTGGGTTTTAGGGTTTAGGGTTTAAGGTTTGGTGTTTAAGTTTTAGTTTATGGTTTAAGGTTTATTTTTTTAATAAAGAACAAATTCAAATTCAACATTTCTACTTTTCAATTTCATAAACCAAGTAACCCCCAAGTTTTTAAGACACTAGCAATGACATAGATAAAAAATGAGCACCCATAGAGCAAATCAAAATCCTTATATAGGTAGAACCATCTCTACTGTAAAGACATAGTTCCATAAGTATCATATTGGATGGTGGTTCTTGATTTCTTAGTTCCCACCACTCCGAGTGGGATCGCCATGATATCCATCTCCCTCTCCACCTCCATAGCCCAGCCTGCTCCTCACCACTTCTCCGACCACCTCCATATCCAGCACCTCCGGATCCCCCACCACCACTTGATAAGTGCTTTTCTGCCTTCCTCCACCACGATAGGCAGCCGTTGTTGGGTGATGTTCACAGGTTCTACCCATTCTTAGGGTTTAGTGTTAGTTTAATGTTTAGGGCAAGTTTAGATTTTAGGGTTTGGGGTTTAGAGTTAGTTTAGGGTTAGTTTAGGGTTTAGCGTTTACGGTTTAGGGTTTGGGATTTAGGGTTTAGGGTTGTAGGGTTTAGGGTTTAGGGTTTAGGGTTTAGGGTTTAGGGTTTAGGCTTTTAGGATTCAGGATTATTTTATTTTATTTTATATTTTATTTTTTAATTCTTTTTTAAATTAAGTAAATTGGTAGGTTTAGGTTTATTTAGTTTACATAGTTTATTTTTTATTTATTTTAGTTTAATTTATTTTTAATTTTTATTTAGTTTATTTTTATTTTTATTTAGTTTTGTTTATTTATTTTAGTTCAAGTTTTTTATTTTAGTTTATTTTTTAAGTTTAGGTTTTTTTTTATTATTAGGTTGAGGTTTAGGTTTTTATTTTATTTTTTTAGGTTTAGGTTTTAGGTTTTAATTTTAGGTTTACTTTTAGGTTTTATTTTTAGTTTAGGTTTTGGATAATTTTTAATTTATTTTATTATATTTAGGGTTTGGGCTTAGGTTTAGGTTTAGGTTTAATTTATTTTAGGTTAAGACTTAGGTTTTATTTATTTTATTTTAGTTTATTTTAGTATAGGTTTTGTTTTATTTTATTTTTATTTTAGGTTTAAGTTTTTTCTTTAGTGTAGGCTTTAGGCTTTGTTTTTAATTTATTTTGTGTTATCTTTCTAGGTTTATTTTTTAGGTTTAAGTTTTTATTTAGTTTTTATTTTATTTTATTTTACTTTAGGTTTATTTTATTTTTATTTTAAGTTTACTTTTTATTTTATTTATGTTTTCTATTTTTTAGTTTAGTTTAGGTATTTTTTATTTTATTTTTATTTAGTTTTTATTTTTATTTTATTTTCATTTTTTGGTTTAGGTTTAGGTTTAGGTTTTTATTTTATATTATATTATTTTATTTTATTTTAGGTTTTTTATTTATTTAATTTTTAGATTTTATTTAGTTTATGTTTAGATTTTTAGTTTTTTAGGATTTATTATTTAGGGTTTAGGGTTTGGGGTTTAGGGTTTAGAGTTTAAGGTTGAGGGTTTAGGGTTTAGGGTGTTGGTTTTAGGGTTTAGGGTTTTGGGTTGTAGGTTTTAGTGTTTCGGGTTTAGGATTTACGGTTTAAGGCTTAGGGTTTAGGGTTTAGGGTATAGGCTTTAGGGTTTTAGGGTCTAAGGTTTAAGGTTTAGGGTTGTACGTTTAGAGTTTAGGGTTTTTCTATTTATTTTTATTTTTTATTATTTTTATTTTTAAAATTAAGTAAAATGGTAGGTTTATGCTTATTTCTTTTATTTGGTTTATTTTTTATTTATTTTAGCTTATTTTATTTTTTATTTTATTTAGGTTTATATTATTTTTATTCAGTTTAGTTTATTTATTTTAGGTTTATTTATTTTAGTTTATTTTTTAGGTTTAAGTTTAGGTTTAAGTTTATTTTTTTCATTTAGTTTTATTTTTATTTTATTTTTATGTGTAGATTTTATTTTTATTTTTAGGTTTAGGTTTAGTTTTTTATTTTATTTTTTTATTTTTAGGTTTTAGGTTTTTATTGTAGGTACATTTTCCTAAACCCAAAACCCTAAACTCTAAATCCAAAAAAAAATAAATCTAAATCTAAACCTAAACCAACAAAACTAACTTTAAAACTATACTAAAAACTAAACTAAACTACTATAAAAATAAAATATATAAAACATTTAAACCAAAATAAAATAAAACATAAAAATCTAAACTAAAACTAAACTAAACCTAAACAAAAATAAAATTAAATAAACTAAAATAAAATAAACAAAAAAATAACAAACTAAAAAAATAAAACCTAAATAAAGAGTAAATCTAAAATAAAATAAAACAAAATAAAATAAAATAAAAACCTAAACCTAAAAATAAACTAAACCCAAAAATAAAATAAACCAAAACTGAACTAAAGATAAACTAAACCTAAACTAAATAAATTATAATAAACTAAAAATAAACCTAAACCTAAACTAAATAAAATCAAAATAAACCTAAAATAAGAACCTAAACCTCTGAAATAAAATAAAACTAAACCTAAAATAAAAATAAAACCTAAATCAAAAAATAAATAAACAACTAAACCTAAAATAAAAAGAAAACCTCAAAGAAAATAAAAAAAACTCAACTAAAATAAACATAAAGCCAAAACCTAAAAGAATAAACTAAAATAACCTACAAAATAAATAAAATACATAAATAAAATACTAAATTAAAAAAAATAAAAATAAACATAAAAAATAAAATAAAATAAACTGAAATAAAGAAAAGAAACAAATAAATAAATAAGATAAATGTTGAATATGAATTTTGTTTTGTTTTAATAAGAAAAAACTACCATAAGCTAAAACATGAATCCTGAAACCTAAACCTTACCTAAACCACTACCTTAAAACCCTAAACCCTGAGCCCTAAACCTAAACTCTAACAAACCCTACCAACCCCACCCAAACTAAACCCTAGGCCCTAAAATAAACTAAACCAAAAAAATGGTAGGCAAATCTGACTCAAACCCCAGATCCTTAACCACTACCATAACTATCTTAACCATAAAATGCTAAATTGAAATCTAAACTAAATAAAAATAAAAATTAAACTAAAGAAAATAATAAAATAAAAAGATAAAAACATAAACTAAAACCTAAACCTATACAAACAACTTAAAGAAAATAAAATAAATAATAAAACTAAAATAAAGAAATAAATAAAAATAAAACTAAAATAAACTTAAATAAAATAAAGACTACAACTAAAATAATAATAATAAAAGAACCTAAAATAAAATAAAACTAAATAAAACCTAAACTTAAATAATAAACCTAAAATAAAACCTAAAACAAACTAAAAAAAAAAAAAATAAAAATAAATAAACCTAAACTAAAATAAATTGAGTAAAATAAAACCTAAACCTAAACTTAAAATAAACTAAACCTAATCCTAAACTAAACTAAAATAAAATGAAATAAACTAAAATAAATCTAAACCTAAATTAAAAATAAAACTAAAAAAAACATAAAATAAAACAAAACTTAAACTAAAAATAAAATAAACTTAAACCTAAACCAAAAATAAAAAATAGAACTAAAAATAAAATAAAATAAAACTAAACTAAAAAATAAACCAAAATATAAACCTAAAACCTAAAACTAAACTTAAATAAATAAACAAAATAAATAAACTAAATTAAATAAAAAATAAAATATTAAAGTAAGAAAATAGAATAAACTAAAATAAATAAAATAAACTAAATAAACCTATGGGTTTACTTAATTTATAAAATAATAAATAATAAAATAAAAAAAAACTCTCTAAACCCTAAAACTAAAACTAAACCTGACCACAAATCTACTAAATCCAAACACCACAAACTACCTAACAAACCAGACCACTGGCCACATAATCATACCTACTAAACAAACCACCACCCTAAAACCCTAACCATGATCACTAAGACACTAAACTGACTAAAATAAAATCTAAAATTTTAAAAAATAAAAACCTAAAACTAAATAAATTAAAAAATAATTAATAAAATGTGTACTAAAATAAACCTAAACCTAAACCTGAAACTGAGCTAAATAAAATAAAATAAAACTAAAATAAAATAGATAAAATAAATGTAACCAAACTAAAATAAAAATAAAATGAACCTAAATAAAACTTAAATAAAAACTACATATAATAAATAAAATAAACCAAAATAAAATAAAAGAAAAACTAAATAAAACCTAAATAATAAACTAAAAATAAAATAAAAGAAATAAACTTAAAAAAAACTAAACCTAAATAAACAATATAAAATAAACCTAAACCTAAAATAAAATAAATAAAGCCTAAACTAAACCTAAAATAAAGTAAACTTAAAAACTTACTAAAATAAATAAACCTAAAATAAATTAATAAACTAACTAAAATAAAAATAAACATGGATGAATAATAAATAAAATAAAGAATAAATAAAATAAATAAAATAAATAATCTAAAATACTAATGACAAAATCTAAACTAAAATAAAAAATAAAACTTAAACCTGGGGTTTGCATAATTTAAAATAAACTACTAAAACCTACTGTGCCACTATACTAAACTGACAAAATAAAATAATAAATACTGTCATAAACCACTAATACTAAGTAACCTACACAACCTAAATCATAAACCACTAAACCCACTAAACTCTAAACCCACCCACACCACCACCCACCCTAAACCACTAACCTAAAACCCTAGCCCACTAAACCCCCAAACCTAAACACCACTAAACTCAAACTAGTCTAAACCACTAAACCTAAAACCTAAACCTAAACTAAATAAGACCTAAAAATAAAATAAATTAAAAAATGGAACGGAGGTTACTCAGTGGTGGTGGGAGGAGAGATCGGGGATATGATGGTGGATCCACTACTCGAGGCGAGTGGTTAGGGAATTGGAGAAACTTTATGTGTTACTTGGTTGATGAAAACTAAAAGAAGAAATGTTGAATCTGAACTTGCTCTTAATTAGAAAAAAAAACAAAACTAAAAACTAAAACACAACCACAAACCCTAAACCCTAAAACAAAAATAAAAAAAATAAAACAATAAAAAAACACTAACCCTAAACCCTGAACCAAACCTTAAACTAACCTAAACCTACCTTTAACCTAAGCCCTCACAATCTACCCTAAACCCCAAACCCAAACCTACACTAAAACCCTAAACCACAAACCTACCCAACTCTAAATCCTAAACCTAAACCTAAACCCTAAAACCTAATCCCCAAACCATAAACCCTAAAACCTAAAACTTAAACCTAAACTAAATAAACCTAATAATAAAATAAATAAAGAAACAAAACTAAATAAAATAAAACAAAATAAAATAAAACTAAAAAATAAAACCTAAACCTAAACCTAAAAATAATATAAAATAAAAAATAAAAATAAATTAAAATAAAATAAATAAAAACTTAAACTAAATTAAAAAATAAAATAAACCTTAGAATAAAAAATCTCAATAAAATACAAACTAAAACTAAAATAAAAATAAAATAAACCTAAAATAAGATAAAATAAAAACCTATATCTAAAAAAATAAGCCTAAAAATAAATAAAAAATAAAACATAAAACCCTAAACAAAAAAAAAACTAAACCTAAAATAAAAAAATAAAAAAACAAAATAAAATAAACCAAAACCTAAACTAAAATAAACTAAACTAAAATAAATAAACCTAAACATAAACCTAAAATAAACTAAACTTAAAATAAACCAAAACTAAATAAATTAAAATAAACTAAAAATAAACCTAAACCTAAAATAAAAAATAAAATCTAAAAACAAACTAAAATCAAAACCTAAAACCTAAAGAGAAAAAAATAAAATATAAACCTAAACCTAAACCTAAGTCAAAATATAACTTAAACCTAAAAGATAAAATAAAAAATAAAACTCAACTAAAAAATAAACCTAAACCTAAAGATAAAGTAAAATAAAAACTTTAAACTAAAAATAAATAAATCAAAATAAATAAACTAACCTAAATAAAAATAAACTTAAATAGAAATAAAAATAAAATAAACTAAATAAATAAAAAATAAATAAATAAAATAAAAAAACATAAACCAATTTACTTAATTTAAAAAAATAAAAAATCCTAAATAATAAATCTTAAACATACAACATTAACCCTAAACCCTAAACCCTAAAAAACCCTAAACCCACCTTAAACCCTAATCCGTAAATCCTAAACTCTAAACCCTAAACCCTAAACCCTAAAAGCATAAACCCTAAAAGCCTAAACTTAAAACCCTAAACCACGATTGGGCTTAATTTTATGAAAGTTAATCTTAAAGAAGTCAGCGAAGAGGTTGAGAAATACAAAAGTTGGTGCTGCTACCCATGTTGGTCTTCTTGCACCTATTGATGTTGTGGTTCCCCCGGGTAGCATTAGTTTGGATCCTTCATAGACCTCTTTCTTCCAAGTTTTGTTGAAATTATTACCCAGATTGAGCTGATTAAAAAGGGGCGATAAGGTGGGATCTTTAGAGGCTGCTCTCCTCGCTAAGCTAGGGACTAGGCCATTCTCTTATGGCCTTATCATCCAGTCTGTGTATGATGATGGTTCAGTGTTCAATCCTGAGGTGCTTGACCTCACTAAAGATGATCTCATCGATAAGTTTTTGGTAACGCTTTTAATGATCACTTCTCTCTCACTGGCCCTCTCTTATCCCACCCTTATCGTAGCATCCCACATGTTCATCAACACTTACAAGAATGTCCTCACCATCATGATTGCCACTAATTACACATACCCGCAAGCCGAGAAGGTTAAGAGCATTTGAAAGATCATAATAAATTTGATGTGGCTGCTACGCCTGATGCTTCTGCTACTCTTATTGCTTCTACTAGTACGGCTGCTACAATGGAAGAGAAGAAGGAAGAGCCTGCTAAGCAATCTGATGATGATATGGGTTTCTACTTGTTCGATTAAGCATTGTTGTCCTTCTATAAAATCAAATTTTATTATCTCTAGAAGTTAAATCAATTTTTGAAATACTATTTTTGTGAATTTTTTAATTTCATTATATTTTATTATAGTTTATTAGTTATTAGAGGATAATGTCTTATTTGATTTGGTAATTTCTTGTCTATTATGAAATCATTTGAGTTTAAAATTAAATAAAAACCCTAAACCCTAAACCCTAGGCCTTAACAGTAAACCATAAACCCTAAACACCGAACCCTTAACCTAAACCTAAAGTAACTAAATAAATTAAAAAATAAACCTGAACCCTAAAACCAAATAAACCTAAGCCTAAATCCTAGGAATGAGCAGAGCCTTGACAGCATGAACATCACCGTCAACCAGGCTCAGTCCTGATCTAGCGGTGGAAGCGGAGGCAAAGGCGGAGGCGGTTGGGGGGGGATGTAGAGGTGCTGGTGGATATGGAGGTGGTGGTCAGAGAAGTGCAGTTATGGAGGTGGGAGGAGAAACGGAGGTTACAGTCATGGTGGTGGCGGAGGGAGAGATCGGGGATATGATGGTGGATCTCGCTACTCGAAAGATTGGGGTGGTTCTGATGGGAATTAGAAAGCGAAGAATGGTCAGATCGCTTATGGAACTATGTCATTTTATTAGAGATGATTCTAATTATCTAGGCTTTTTTTTTGCCCTATGCATGCCTATTTTTTATATATGTCATCGCTTGTGTGTTATTTTTTATCTAGATTTTATTTTTCCCTTAACCCTAAAGCCTAAACATTAAAAAACCCTAAACCACCCAACCATAAATCCTAAAACCCTAAACCCTAAAACCCTAAACTGTAAAACCCTAAACCATCAATCCCAAACCTAAACCCAAAACCCTAAACCCCAAACCCTAAACCTTAAACCCTAAACCCTAAAATCATAATTACCTAAACCTAAACTAACTACAACCCTAAAATAAAATAAATAAATAAACTTAAACCTAAATAAAATAAAATAAATAAAATAAAAGAAAAACCTAAACTAAAAGCTAAATTTAAACCTAAAAATAAAATAAAATATAAAATAAAAATAAACTAAAATAAAATAAATAAAAATATAAACTAAACAAAAAATAAAACTAACCTAAGAATAAAAAACCTAAATAAAATAAAGACTAAACATAAAATAAAATAAAATAAACCTAAAATATATAAAATAAAAACTAAAATAAAACCTAAAAATAAAAAAATGAATAAATAATAAAAATAAAACCAAACCCTAAACTAAAAAAAAAAAACTAAACCTAAATAAATAAAATAATCTAAACTAAAATAAACTAATTAATAAAACTTAAACCTAAATAAATAAACTAAACCTAAACCTAAACTAAATAAAATAAAATAAAATAAAATAAACCTAAACTAAATTAAAAATAAAACCAAAAATAAACTTAAATAAAAACTAAAACTAAACCTAAAAAAGTAAAAAAATAAACCTAAACCTAAAATAAATAAAAATAAAACTCAACTAAAAAATAAACTACTAAAAGTAAATAAAATAAAAAAACTAAAAAAAAAATAAAGCTAAAATAAATAAATAAACTTAATAAATAAAATAAAAAATGAAAATAAATAAAAATAAATTAAAATAATAATAAACTAAATAAACTAAACCAACCTCATACTTATTTTTTAAAACTCCTAAACTTAAATCCTGACCATGACCACAACCCTAAACCTGACCCTTAAAATCTAACCCTAAACCCAACCCAAATAATAATCTAAACCCTAAACCTCTAAACCACAACCTAAATCCACAACCCTAAACCTACTAAACTCTTAACCAAAACCTAACCCAAATAAACTACCTGACCCTAAACCCACCCAAAATCTAAACCTATATCTAAACCACTAAAACCACTACCATAAACAAGAATGGGTTGAACCTTGTCGGTAACACCATCAAACTTGGTCTGATCAGTGATGGAGGCAGCAAGGAGGTTATTCTCATAGTGGTGGTGGGGGATCTAGATGGGTGCTATTGAGGTGGTGGTCAGCTGGTGGTTATGGAGGTGGGAGGAGCACAGAGGTTACACCATGGTGGTGGGTGGAGGGAGAGATGAGGATACCATGAGATCTACTCTAGAGGCAGTGTTGATGGGAACTAGAGAAATAAAAGAATGGCTAATTCAATCTCCTACTTGTGGAACTATCTTCACAGTAGAGATGGTTCTACTAATCTTGGGTTTTTCATTTGCTTTATGGGTGCTCATCTTTTATCTATGTCATCGTTGGTGTCTTACAAAACTTGGAGTGCTACTTGGTTGATGAAATTAAAAAGAAGAAATGTTGAATCTAAGTTTATTTTCTGTTAAAAAATTCCTTAAACTCTAAACCCTAAACCATAAACTAAAACTTAAACCCTAAAAATTAAAACCTAACCCTAAACCCTAAACACTAAACCCTAAACACTAAGCCCCAAACCCTAAACCCAAAACTAACTAACCTAAACCTAAACCATAAACTTAAACCTTCCAATACAAACCCCAAACCCTAAACCCTAAACCCAAACCTTAAATAAATATCTCATTAGAGTAGATCAAAGAATGACCTAATCTAACATAGTTTTTGGTAGCTAAAGAAATTGTCTTAGACTTTCCCTTGACTAGAGATTTGAATACCTAAACCCTAACCTAAATTATATTATAATACCATATATTGTAGTATAAAGGTAGCTTCATATATTTGAGTATGTACTAATGTGTTTTTTAAATGTTATATGATATTTTAAAATGTTTTAGTATATTATTATTGCCTATAGTATATATTAATATAAATCATAAAAATATTGATTTAATAATATGAAATTTGTTAAATTTAAAATGGGAATTAGGTTGTAGTACCAAAGGTGGCTACACCATTTATAGTCTAAAAAGTAAGATTTTATGTTCAAAATAAATATTATATGTTGTAGCATAGTATAACATCATATATCATAATATATTATTATGTAAATTTTAATTTCTTATAGTATTTTATAGTCATGTAGTCGAGCTTACACTAGCATTACTTATAAAAATGTTGATTTAGACTTTAAAATGGTGGAATTTGGCCAAATTCATAATAGGTAGAGCATGGCATCATAATATATTATTTCAATTTAAAACATGTAAGTGATGAATAAAATATAAAATTTTTATTATTTAGACTAATTTTATGATTTTTTATCTTAAGCAATCCTTGTGATGTAATATGCAATATATATAATATAATATGCTATAGTGTATTATAATATAGGATGCCAAAACATAGTGTAGCAGCATGCATTATAGCGTACTATTATGTATTACTACTTATTATTTAACATATTTTAGTCTATTATAGTATGATGTATTGGAGTCTGTACTGGTATAATTCATAAAAATACTTATTTATCGACTGAGATGATGGGATTTGATCAAATTTAAGGTAAGCTTTAGAGAACATCATTGGGGGGTGTGCTATGGTATGTCATTTAATCAAAGAATGGAATTTTGCATCCAAAATAAATGTTCATTTTCAACCAAATTTTATAAATTTTTTTTTAAAGTGATTCATTTTAAGGTGTAATGTAAGATAATATATTATATGAAAGATATTAAAATATAATGTACATAACAATATAACTTCACATATATATGAATGTGGTGGTGTGTTACTAAATGTTATTGTACATTTTAGTATGTTTAACTTTTGTTATAATACATTAGGTCAAAACTCATAAAAATGTTAATTTGAAGGTTGAGACAAAGAATTTGGCCAAATTCACAGCACACCAAAAAAAAACACCAAAATTATGCTATTTTGTATGATTTTTAATAAAAAATTAACAAATTTACATCAAAAATGAACATTATTCCTATTTTTAGAAAATTTTGTTATTTGTTCCTTTAAGTGCTTCTAATGAGGTGTAATATTAGATAATATATTATATTATAGAAAATTATAATATAACATCATACATTATAATATAATATAGTATGTCAATTCACACTATAATATGTTTAGCATGATATTGTATAGTTAGTTTGTGCTTGCACCATCAAAAATCATAAAATGTTGATTATAATGTTAAGATGATGTAATTTGAAAGAATACATTATTAGGCTTTTGGTTGAAGAAATAAGAGAAGAAATAAGATTTGATGAAATTCCATGTCAAGGACATGGAGGGAGATCCCTTGGGATCACACATGCATTGACATGACATGTGAGGGTATGTATGGAATAGAAGAAGAATATTTGCATGGATAAGGTTTGAATTTGATTTGATTATATGATTTTTTTGGAAAGAAGATCCATTGGGATAAGAATCTATAAACCAGATTAAGATGGTGACTTTAATTTTTTGTATAATTAATGTGGAGGCATATCTAAGAGATATGGGCTCGAGTCACTAGGGATCGATATATGAACCATCCACTAGGAAGTAGGTTAATATCTATAGGGATTGGGATTTGAGTTTGATTTCATAAATTTGTTTGGAGATGTATCCACTATGAGATAGAGTTTGGTTGGATTCTTTGATTTAGACTCTAGTGGGAGTTGGTTTAATTTGGCTACTAGGAGGTTGGTTTTGAATTTAATTTGTTTGCTTGACTTGTTTATATATGATTTGGGGCTCCACTAGGGAGAAGGGTGTGATTTAACGACACTGGAGAAAATTAGATTGGGTTTAATTTAATATGAGTTAATGTATGGGCCTTATCGGTGTACGATGGACCTTGAAAGAAGTTATATCAACCCAACACCTCGGGTTTACAAATCTAAAGGGATAGTCTAGGCTACAGGGGTAGAGCTATAAGGGGTTGCCTTTTGTGAATGAATTGTGCTAGAAGAAGGCATAGCCTTACATCTTCCAAGTGAGGAACAAGGGTGACTGTTGGATGCACAACAAATTGAACCTAACTAGGCGACTCTTGAGTAAATTTCTTTGGGACTTATGTCAACTCAAAAGTAGTCAATATTAATTTTATCTTAATTTCATGTGATTTGATATGGTTTGTTTGGTTTAGTTTTATTTCAAATTGAGGGCATATCATTGGGATGTGAGCTCGGTCAAATTTGATAGATTTAATTTTATGGGCGTTGTTGGTATTCAATGGACCCACTAAGAAGGGGCTATCGGACTTGTCTATCTTGATTTACAAATCTAAAGGGATAGTCTACTTGGCGTGGGGTAGAGCTAGCCAACCTAAGGGGTTACCTTTGTATATGGTTGTGCTAGAAGAAGGTGTAAGCTTACATCTTCTAAGTAGGAACAACCACTTGGGTGACATGTTGTAGCAAAATACGATTTGGGCGATCTTAATGAATGCTGGGGACTTATATCAACTCAGAGTTAGTGATTCTATAGGGAGTTTTGTTGACATTGACCTAAAGATAGGATGCTTGGGAAAACCGGGGTGTCCTAATCCATAAGTGAATATATATTTTATTTATATTTTTTATATGGACCCTTGTGTGTGAAGGACCTAAGAAGGGGCTATGTCGCCTTGACTATCTCAGATTTACTGGACCAAGAAGGAATCTGCACATCCACAAGATGGATTCTCCAACCACAGGGGAAAGGAGAATTGTCCAATCCGATAGTAACCTGGTAGTGTCTAAATGGGGTGCGATGTGATCCAAATATAGTGCCCATGAGGGTGATCTTGGGGGCATTATCACGAACTAGAAAAGAAAGCCTAAAGGCGTACGATGGACAACTCAAGAAGAAAGCATAGCAGACTTATATTTGCCATCAATGGTGTATCTGGTGAGAACCAACCAACTAAGTGTATCCATCATGAGTGGTTTGTCCATCGGCATAGTGAGTGTGAACCAACCCTAAGGTGCTGAAATGATCAATCTAGAAAGAAAGCATGTAGGCCTACAATATTACAAGAAAAATTAATCATCAAGATAGTTTGTCATCAATGGGATAGATGCTATCTAACCTAGAGAGACTACTAAGTGGGGAGCCTCGAGGAAGGACTGGACCCAGACTTGAAATAGTTAAGAGGGAAGGAGCCATTAGGGACTTATCCTAAACCTCAAATACTCGACCCAATGTCAAAGGCTAATCAAGATGAAAGAAAAGACTCACATCCTTTTAAATGAAGCCAACATGAGGTAGCTTCGGCCAAGTAAGGAACCAAACTAACAGGCTCGTTAGTGTTGTGGGAAGTAAGGAAGGAAAGCAAGGTAGACTTACATCCTCCAAAGTAAGAAGACCAGGGTGACATTAGTTGGGTAGCATGTTAGCGACTGGGCTTGAGTGAGTGTCGTTGGGGGCATTATCTCAACTCAAGTAGCAGATGAAAGATATGTGTTTTATTTTATATGTTTGTGTGTACTTTTTTATTTATGTTGTGTTGATGAAGGATAGGACTACTCGGGTTCCTTACACCTACCCTAAACACATCATGGCAAATTCAAACAAAATACTTTCAACATGGAAGAGATTGAATTCAAAATAGAATTTTCATTAATGATATTTATTTTTAAACATGATTTATAATATTTCTTTAAGTAGAGCATGTTGATTGCAAGCATTGGGTGCTCTCCTTTATGATTAATAAGCTGATAAGATACTCTTTAGTAGGCCTTCTCTATGGACAAAGAGCCTTCCCAAGTGGGTTCAAACTTGCCTCCCATCTTATGATGGGCAATAATTGATCTCTTAGAACTAAAATAGGCTCTCCTACTTGAAAAGCTCTAGGATGGACCAACTTTTTGTGAGCTTAAATTATTTTAGCTTTGTATAACATAAGTTTTAGCATGCCCTTAGGCATCTCTCCTCCAAACTTCAAGCTCTTATAACCCTAACTTGGTGATCTGCTCTATTGTGATCTTGTTATCTAAAGCTATCCTTAGTGATGGGAGTTGGACTTCTAATGGTAGAATGAATTCGAAGCCATAAACTAAGGAGAAAGTAGACTGAGTTAGAGTTCAATATGTGGTATGGTAGGCCCATATAGCTTCAACTAATTGCTCAAGCCACTATTGCTTGTTGTTGTTGAGTGGCTTCTTCAGTATTTGGATGAGAGCTTTGTTGAAGGCCTTTGCTAAGCCATTTTTCCTTAGAAAGTTGATGGTAGAATACCTCCAATCTATGTTATATCTTTGGGCAAAGTTGTTGATCTCAATGCTCTTGAATGTAGTACCATTATCAGATATAATTCATTGAGGCTCTTCAAACCTATATATGATATGGTTCCTAAAAACCTTGAGCACATGCTGAGTTGTGACCTCTTTGAGTTGAATCACATTCACCCATTTGGAAAAGTAGTCAGTAGCAACTAAGAGGAATCAATGACCCTTGAAAGAAGGAGGATCAATCGAACCCTATGTGGTACACTTTCGAATAGCCATGAGGCTAATGTAGGATGTAGAATGTTGGGTGGTTGGTGTAAGTCCACCATGTATTTGACATTGGTGGCATCTCCTTACCATATCATGCAATCTTTGATCATCGGCATTAGTATCCTAGTCTCTTGATCTTGGCATTCATCTTGGACAGATTGGTTGGCTCCACATAATCACGAGTGTATCACCGATTATGATCTTGGCTTTTGCTTGTCTAAAACAGTAACCACATATGATTGAAGAAGCGATACAGACACCATCCATGAGTGTAGGAAAGTGCTCTGCTCATCTAATGCTTGGGACTTCTCTTGAGGTAGTTTTCCTTTATTTAGGTAATCCATGAATGGTTGCCTCAATCTAACTCCTTATCCTTCTTGGCAATGGCAACCTCCCCTTCAGAGTACTTTTGATGAGTTCAATATCAATAAGGATAAGACTTGTCTATTTTGGACCTTTATTGATATGGACTCATCATCAATCAACTCTTTGGCAAGCTTGGCTAAAGCATATGCTATGATGTTCTCTCCTCGAGAAATCTTATAAATGATAACATCTAGGATTTGGGCCAACAAATCCATGTTGTACTTGCGGTAGTGATGGAGCTTGGGCTTTATAACCTTATAGGATCCAGTGATTTGGTTGATAAATAGATGAGCATCCCCTAATATGTTGATATTATGGATGCTTAAAGTAATGAATAACTCAAGATCGGCAATCAGAGCCTCATATTTTGCTTCGTTGTCGGTGCAAGGATTGGACATATAATATGAGAATCTCATCACATCATTAGGAGTTAAGAGAACTATTCTTACCTCTTTAAATAGTAGATTATGGTTCTTCTTCTCTTTTAAGAAGTACATCTCCCGGTGAATGCTAGTATCCCATAAGTTCATGATTTTTCATCAGGGAGATCATCACTAAGCAGAGAATTCGGAAGTGGTGTCTTGCTAGCATCCTTTTCCTTTCATGAAGAGGGTATGAAGGAAATGTCAAACTGCGAGAGGATCATGGACCATTGTACCAACCATCTGGATAGCATCAGCCGTGTCATGAGATACTGTAGTGGATTGATCCTAGAGATTAAGTTCACCTTATGAGGAAGCATGTAGTGATGTAGCTTTTGGGATGCAAAGATTAAAGCTAGAAATGCTTCTCAATGGGTGGATAATTAGCCTCATAGAGATTAGATGATGGGAGGTAGTAGAGCATTTTCCTTCCCTTTGGCTTTGGCTTGGCCAACAAAGCACCAAGGAGTCATCTAATGTAGTGTAAAGTATAAGCAACTTTTGGGATAGGGCTGCTAGAACCAGTGGCGTCATCATGCTTGATGTCTTGAAGGCATGCTCACTCATCATCCCACTTGAACTTGGCATCCTTTTGACAAGTCTGAGAATGTTGACATCTTCCTAATTTGGATATAAAACATCTTAGATAACCAACCACCTTGGAATGATCTTAGTTGAGTTAAACTTTTAGGGGTGGCATTTCTAATATCACTTTATTCTTCTCAGATTAATTTTGATTCCACGGTGTGGACAACAAACCAAGAATTTCCTTGAAGCTACTCAAATGCACACTTAGGGGTTCATTTTGAGGTTAAATTATCTTAACTATTCAAAACTACTCTCAAGTCAAAGAGATGGTCTTCCTTTTCTCTACTTTTGTGAGATCATCGACATACTCAACTTGATGATGAATGAGTTCATTGAAGATTCAAATCATAGCCTGGTATGTAGCATCGACATTTTTTTAAGTGAAGGCATGACCTTATAGCAATAGATTTTGAGCGAGGTTCTAAAAGTAGTGTATTTCATCTTCAAGGGCCATCTTTATTTGGTTATATCCAGATGATCATCCATGAAAGAGAAGACTACATGAGATGAGGCCATTCTTTTTCATAACTAGGATGCTGCAGGCTAACCAGGCAGGATATTTTTCTTCCCTGATGAAGCCATCATCGATTAGTTTCTTGACTTCATAAATGACCTTTTGTTCTATGTCTAATCGCATGTGTTTAGGAGCTTACTTGATATGATTAAAAGTAGGCTCTATTACTAGTTTATGGATCACTATGTCAGAATGAATCTAGCATCTCTTCATAACTCCATGCAAAGTAGTCCTTAAACTTATAGCTAACTAAGTCATTGGTTTCAATTTCATTCAATAAAGAACGATGTATGTGGCGTGGATCTTTCTTGAGTTCTAAGTTGATTTCTTTGAGCTCATCGATGGTTGACTTGATCTCTTCTTGAACTCTTGCATCTTTGACTTCAAAATCATGGATCATCGAAGTTTTTAATCATAGCTCCTCATATGAGTTAATGTGATTTGAAAAGAACTATCGATTCCAAATGATTGGTGATGACTAATCATCATCATCATTGGACTCACTATACCAAATCTAGTCCTCTCTTGATTGAGAGCTTTTTTTATTTATTCTTCCATATTCTTTCAAAATGTCGACTGCTTTGACCAAGTATGTGGGATTAACCCTTTCTTTGCTAAATTATGAACACAAGGCAAGTACAATCAAAAGGTAATTCTATTAAATCTTTATATGAATCATCCTCAAGTTCTACATCAACTTCTTGACTTGAGGATGATGCTCCCAAAGAACCTCGAGTCTTCACACGTGGATGACTTAGAGGCTTCTTTACTACCAAACCCTCAACTTTTTTTTAGAGGAAAGTGGGGTTAGAGCTAAGGTTCCCAAGCGATGCCAACTATTTCACATATAGACTTGATACACTTATGCTTTGCTTTGGAGCCCTATCTTCATTGCTATCTAGCTCAAGTGTCACCTCCAAGGGAATCTACTATTGAGAAGAGCTGGCTAGTGTGCTAACCATATAAGACTCATCCTATGAACTAGATTCTAAGTCTATATGGATAGTAGGTGTACTCCTGGTAGCTAGGACATATCTTCTATTGGGTGGCCAATAAAAGGTTTTCCACCCTTGGGACTACCTCTAAACTAGCCTCTTCCTCTACCTAGTGGAGGTTAGTCGTCATCCATATGTTTGAATGAGTAATGAGCGGTGGGTGGAATCTAATGTCAGCTCCACTTCCTCCTCAAGTCTATTTCCTCCTTTTATTTTCTTTTCATTTTTTCTTTCTTTTCTTTTTTTCTTTTCTCTTTCTTTTCTTTTCTTTTCTTTTCTATTTTTTTAAACTTTGGCAAGTTTGAGAATAGACTTGTTGATTTTGAGGAGGTAGTAAGCGCATCCTCATATCTTGACCTCATGCTATAAATGGCTTGAGATCTCCTTTGACAAGTAGAGGATCCCACCTCTCACGAACTTCATACACGATGTAGAGGATGGAACTATGTTGTTCTCATGTATCCATGGTCTCTCAAGCAAAGCGTTGAAATATGTATTTGAGTACATAATGTGAAACTTGGCTTGGTCTTCCAATCATCTATCTAGGAAACACTATGGAGCTAAGGCACGTTGACCTCACTTTTGGAGTGAATTCAATCTTCCCATCTTAGACTTAGGAGTCTTCTAGACACTAAGACTTCCTAGTCATAAGACACTTCTAACAATTAGGTAAACACTTAACTAAGCCTAAAGACTTAGAAGGGTTAACCATAGAATTAGGTTATGCCTTAGGATTAGGATAATCCACCTACCACAAACCAAATCCATGTTCACTTCTCAAACAAACCTCAAGTTCAATTCAAACATCAAATTCAAATCCAAATCCAAAGCCAAATTCTAAAACCAAATGATTGAAGCCATATGATCAAATCCAAACTTGAAACCCTTCCAAGCCATATGACCTATCCATGGACTTAGCCAAATCTTAATCCAAATCAATCCAAAATCATTTGATTTTCTCATAATCAATTTATATCTTCAATCATCTTCCCAAATATAAATCAAATCTACATTTAAATGATCAAAACTAAATAAAACTAAATTAAATCAAAACCCTTCCAGCCATATGACCTATCCCATGGACTTAGCCAAATCTTAATCCAAATCAAGTCAAACTCAATTGATTTTCTCATAAATCAATCATATTTTCAATCATCTTCACAAATTTAAATGAAATATACATTTAAATCATCAAAACTAAATCAAACCAAATCAAAATCAAACTAAGCCACATGACCCAACTCATGGACTTAGCCAAATTCCTTCATTCCAAAACAAATTCAATTGATTTTCTCATGAATCATACCTTCAATAATATTCACAAATATGAAATCTATAATCATAAAACCAAACTAAAATCAACCCAAGTCAAACCAACTTAACCCTTTTGACTTGAAATGTTCAAATGAACCAAAACTCATTTGAAGCAATTAATTATATATCAATCCCAAATCCATATATATAAACTCAACCCAAATCAAGCCAACTAAACCCAATTGGTCCACTTGACCCAAACTGGCCAATTTGACCTATTTGAGCCAAGTTCTAATCCTACCTAAATTGGAATGAACCAAATCCATCAAAACCTCCCATCATGATTGTTGATCACCCTAGGTTGATCAATTGTCATAAATTGGGTCAAAGCAAGTCAACTTGGTCATACGACCAAGTCAACCCTTTATGAACCCAAACTAGCCAAATTGCAACTAAGCAAATCTTTGAAACCAATGATTCATACCAAATCAAAATCAATATTTGAATATGACTTGACCTTCAATTGAGTCAGACCAAACCCAATTGGTCCTCTTGACCCAAATTGACCTAAAAGACCAAATTGGGTCTAATCAAAATATAAACTAAATTGATTGCAACCAATGGCTCAAGTTCACTCCAAATTGATTGTTGAACTTGACCAAAGCCATGATTTCACCCAATTGACCTTAATTGACCTATATGTTCAAGTTGGCTAAATCAAAACAAATCCAAATTAATTGAAACCAAAGCTACAATCATCTTTTGGTCAACTAAACCCAAACCAACACCAACGCCAATTTGGCCAATTTGGTCAAATTGGTTAACTTATCTGTTTTGACCCAAATGAATTCAAATGAGCCAAAATCAAATCTAAGCCAAACTAAACCAAACCAATTTAACCAAAACATCCCAAATGATCATATGAACTTGACCAACCCTTGGTTTGACCCTATTTGACCAATTGGTCAACTTGACCCAACTAACCTAATTTGACTGAGTCAAATTGAGCCAAAACAAATCAACTCCAATTGACTTGAAATTTGGGCTAACCCACTTTTGGCTCATTTTAAAATCTACAAATCAAATCCAATGCCAAATGATCATTCTACCTTGGGTCAAGGCATCACATGAGATAAATCACCCATGTAAGTGGTCATTTCCATTCCTTGGCCACTTGGTACTCTCCCAATGGTCCCTAGGCACACTGACCTACGACCCAAGGGGTGGTTGGTTTGACCATGATGGGAGGTGAAATCACCTCACCCTCCCATTAGCATTTGAAACCCATAGGACACCCATGATTCTCCTTGGTAGCCACCTCCACTTTCAACCAAAGCCAAGCCAACTCACCTCCTCCCACCCATAACTCCCGAGATGGTGGGATGTCCATTAGAAGCCAAACTGATCCCACCATTTGATCAAGATGAAGGGGTATACACCTCATTTCCACTCAAACACACACAAATAATCATTAGAGCCTAGCTACCCAAGATGAGCAACTAGAGCCATTCCAGCTCAAGCTTTGTTCCGATTAAAATGCCATTCTTGTTCATCCCAAAATAGGACACTCCCATTTTTGACCTAACTTCCCCATTTATCCATCAAATTCAAAATAACTTTGAATGCACCTTCCCTAAGCCTCGTCAAGTAAAAATGTATTATCTCCCAAGCTTCTCGAGCATCAGAGATGGGACTTTGATCAAAGCTGAGCTCCAAATCATAGGTTCATGGCCTTTTGAGCGAACATTAAAGAATTGATCCAATTGCTACTCAATAGGGCTTCTTCTCCACTAGATGAAGCATCCTCAATCGTTCAAGCTGTCGGTTGGAGCTTTTTGAAGAAACTTGCATCTCATGTGATCATGACCATTGGATCCCCTCAATCGATGTGAAGGTGTGGATCCTTTTGGAGTTGATCCGCTTCGGGTAATCTTGGAACAAGTGAGCAATGGGGAATGGACTCCATTCTCCCTCACTCATGTTAGATCATGCACCATCCATTCCATGATCAAAATGAGCGGTCATGATTAGATCCAGATCGATCGATTTAATCTTATTAAGCTGTGGGATTAATCGCACATTGATCTTAGATGGGATAGGCGGAAAGCGCGTCCACGCCAGCATAAGTGGGATAAGTTTTGTAAAATCCATGGCACCATGTGAAAGCACACATCATGCCATGTAAGGATTAGGCTTTAATTAGGCTTATTTAATCATTTTAATATGGCTAAAACTTTTAAAATCATAGATAAATAAAAATGCAAATAAATACTCATTTTAAAGGTATTTAGAGGAGAATTAATTAAAATGATCTTAACTAATTTTGATAGTAATTATGATTTAATTACAATTAATTAGCTTAATTACTCCTTAATTACTTGAAAATTAATCCCAAATTTTGTGGGTTAATTTAATGGGTTGACTCTTCCTCCATGATTTTCTTGGGATTTATTTCTCACTTAATTAGAGAAAATTGACAAATTAAACCTTAACTACTCTTTTAAGTTAATTAATGATTAATTAATTCCATGAATAGTAATAAATTGGTTAATTAAGTTTATTAATCATTGTTCATCAGTAAGTGAACTAAGGAATAGGGTTGGGACCCCTTTCATTAAGTTCATTTCACCCTTTTTTAAAATGAAATTAATTAAGATTTAACTAATTAATTAAATCACTTAATCAAATTGAAATCATAATCACATCAGACCTTAATTAATTAAATCATGGGTAGATCTTTAGGTGTTTAATAACCTAAAGGAGTTTAATGAAATTATGGTTAGTCCACATGTGTGGGAAAACCATAAGAGTAATTAATTAAGTCCTTAATCTAATTAACTATTAATCATGAGCCAATTGCATTAGGCCCTTTTATTTCTAGGATCATTGCGTTTATTTTCCATGCATATCATGTTGGCTCATAATTATTTAGTTAATTACTTTAAGGTGACATAGGTAAGGGTAATTAATTCATCTAATTAAGGGTTCAACTTAATTAACCCATAAAATCAACTTAATTATATTTCCTTAAATTAAATCAAATCACTAATGTGGGAATGGGTTTAAAATAGCAAGTGATGATTTCTCTTCTCTCTTTAAATCAAATCAAATCCAAAACTTAATTAATAAAGAAGCTTTGGTTTAAAATAATCTTATTTGATTTGATTGTCCTTAAGAACTAGTTTGGTTGAATGAATCACATGCTTATATTTGATTGTCCAATTTCCAATCATGTTAAATTTGGTATGTCATTTGAATTTATGCATCCATCTTTTCAAAATCAAGTAAAATAAATTGGATTTCCTTTATGTAAGCTTGCATGTGTTGATTTAATTTAATATATGTGTTATTATCACTATTAAATCCAAATGTATTTTTCAAAAGTTTAAAATGAATAATAATATGTGTTATGATGCTAGTTATAAATACATAAGAAATGCATGTGCTTATAACTTAAGTGTATGAATGTTGTGTTCTCTTTCCTCTATTCATGTGTTGATTTATATTATGATTGAATGGTAATGGGTATATAGTCTAGACATCCAGAACACGAGGCTTTAGCTAGCCCCAAGGAGGTCATTTGATTACCTCACTTCCTTGGTTTAACAATGGCATGTACCCATTTGATTTCATTTATGTATTTCAACATTAGAATTTGGATAGAGTTTTAATTCATATATATATATGATTCAATCAAAAAAATATACAATCTTTGCATGGTTTCTTTCCCTCATTTATGTATACATCCATGTGTGTCCAAGAAAAGCAAGTATATAGTCAGACATCTGGATGAGGCTTTAGTTAGCCAAGGAGGTCATTTGATTACCTGGTTTAACAATCACATACTTGCTATATCTTTGTACATGTATATGTATATGTGATTATTGAATGAAAATCATTATTTTTACATTAAAATTGCATGCATTCATAATTGACTAAGTGGTTGAATTAATTAATTAGCCATATGATTTGGAGCTTACTTCCTATGTTCATGTATACAAATTTACATATGTTTGATTGCAAATGGGTATATAGTCGGACATCCGAGAATACGAGGCTTTAGCTAGCTCAAGGTCATTTGATTACCTCACTTTGGTTTAACAAGGCACATGCCTATTTAATTTCATTCTTATGTCCTTTTTGTATAAGAATTTGGATAAAGTTTTAAATTAATATGTTTAAATAATTCAATCAAATAAAATATAAATTCTAAACATAGATACATTCATCATTTAAGTGTGCTAAAATATGTTGCATGTATAGATACACTTAGGATTAAATCATGCATGTTACATGTGATGGAAAGGAATGATTTAATATATGTCATGTGGTAGTAATTCAATTAAATTAATCTTAAGATGCCTTTCATTTTGAATAGGATTATTTAAAGTGAACCTAAACTTAGATTAATTAAATCATTTAAAACCATTCACTAAAGAGAACTAAATCAAATTAATATACTTTAGAAAGTGACTTAAGGTAGGGATGAAAGGGCAATCCTCTTTTCCTCTCTTTATAACACTTAGTTGCTAAGTGTAATCAAATGAAAATAAAAGAAAACACAAATTAAAATTCTCAAATCAATTAAACTACTTCAAGTGAAATCAACCTTTCATGTTAAATTGAATCCTTCTACACTTAGAAAATACAACACTAATGCTAACAAGACTTACCACACAAGCCTTAATACACACATTAGAATTAAGTCACCACTTCTAGCTCTAAGTTAGGATGGTGTATGATGTGATGTATTTTATTTATGATGTATTATTTTAGATTGGATGTTAGGATGTATGCTTGCTGGATGATAGGCCAATATTAGCCTAATCATGTTTTTTCTAGGGATTATGCTTAAGGGATGCTTAAAAATAAATGTGAATGCTTTTTTTGTAAGTTGCTTTAATCCTTAAGTATAATCCAAGTTAGGACAGGTGGGCTTAGTTACCCATGTGTAGGTGCTAAGTCAAATTATAAATACAACTGCTTGGGATTATATGTATATTTAGCTAACCTCTATTTTACAAGTATAGTTAGATTTACTTTTCCCACATAAATGTAATTTTTGTAATAGGAATTAGGATTAGTGCTATGGGGGATTGGGATGAGTGGCAGAATGCTTTATCTTGGGGTGCCCTGTGATGCCTTTGAAGCAAGCACCATTCAAATCAAAGAAGAACCAAATCAAAATGGAGATAAGAAAGAAGACCCTTAGCATTTAATACAATTATAATTATTCTTTCATATTCGGGTTGTATAAAGAGCTTACCCATCTTTTCTCTCGGTTATGGTGGTACGTACCAGACCTTTTATTCTTTTATGATAGTTTATATAATTGTTTGATGTTATGTTTACATTATGCATTAGGATGCATGCTTTTCATTAGTTTCTTAAATGATTGATGCTTTAATGTGTGGCTTGGATATGATTAGGCTCTTAGGATAAAATAAAAGAAAACCTTAACCAAAAGATAAAAAAATAAAACCTAAACCTAAAAATAAAATAAAAAATAAATTCAACTAAAAAATAAACCTAAACCTAAATCTAAACTTAAAAAAATGTAAATAACCTAAACTAAAATAAATAAATTAACTAAATAAAAATTTAAATAAATTAAAAAAAATGAAAAATAAATTAAATAAAAATAAACTAATCTTGTTTGCATAATTTAAAATAATAATAATAAACCCTCTATACCATAAACCTAAACCTAAAGCTGTAAATAAATAAATACAACCATAAAAACCATAAACTCTAAACCTAAACCAAAACCATAACCTAAACCCTAAGCCCTAATAAACCCTAAACCTTAAACCCTAAACCCTAAATCCTAACCAAACTCTAAACCCTAAATCCAAAACCCTAAACCTAAACCTAAAGTAACTAAATAAATTTAAAAATAAATCTAAACCAACACCTAAACCTTATGAATGGGAAGAACCTTGAAAGTAAACATCATCAACCAAATAAGTCAGCTCTCAGTGGAGGTAAAGAGGTGGCGCTATGTTGTGGTGGGGATCTAAAGGTGCTGGTGGATATGGAGGTAGTGGTCATAGCAATGGTGGTCATGGAGGTGGGAGGAGCAATAGAGGTTACAACCATGGTGGTGGTTGAGGGAGAGATCAGGGATATGACGGTGGATCCACTAGAGGTCGGGTGGTTCGATAACCGGAGAAACTAAATAATTGATCATCTACTTCTTATGGAATTGTGTCTTTATAGTAGAAAAGGTTCTAGTTATTTAGGGTTTTTGATTTACTCTATGCATGCTCATTTTTGATCTATGTTGTCACTTATTTCTTAGAAAACTTGGTTGAGGAAATCGAAAAGAAGAAATGTTGAATCTAAATTTGTTCTCTAAAACCAAAACCAAAAACCTAAACCCTAAACTAAAACTTGACACCTAAACCCAAAAACTTAAACCTTAAACCATAAACCTTAAACCCTAAAAATTCTAAACCCTAAACTTTAAGCCTCAAAGACTAACCCTAAACCCTAAACAAAATAATAAACCCCACTACCCCCATCCCCAAACAAAAAAAAAAAAAACCCTAAACCCAAAACCCATAACCCTAAACTCCTAAACCCTAAACCTTAAACCCTAAAATGCTAAAAACCTAAACCTAAACCAAAATGAAATAAAAAATAAAAACATAAACTAAAACGTAAACCTAAACCTAAAAAGAAAAAAATAAAAAATAAAAACTAAACTAAAATAAAATAAATAAATCCTAAACTAAACTAAAAATAAAAAAACCTAAATAAAATAAAATAAAACCAAAAATAAAATAAAATAAACCTAAAATAAAATAAAATAAAAATTAAATAAAACCTAAACAATAATAATAAAAATAAAAAAAAATAAATAAAAAATAAAACCTAAACCTAAACGTAAACATAAACTAAACTAAAAATAAACCTAAACCTAAATTAAAAACTAAAACCTAAAAATAAACCTAAAATAAAAACCTAAAACCTAAACCTAAAAAAATAAAATAAAAGCTTGAACCTAAGCATAAAAACAAAAAATAAAACCTAAACCTACAAAATAAAATAAAAATAAAAGTAAAATAAAAAATAAAGCTAAATCTAAACCTACACCTAATAAGTAAACTAAAATGAAAAACCTAAACTAAAATAAATAAACCTAAAGAAATTAATTAAATTAAAGAAAGTAAATCTAAATCAAAATAAAAAATAAAATAAAGTAAAATAAATAAAAAATAAACTAAATAAACATAAACCTACTACTTAATAAAATTAATAAATTAATAAATATAAATAATTAATTAAAAAACCTTAACCTAAATCCTAAACCATAAAACTAACCTTAAACCCTAAACCTACAACCCTAAACCCTAAACCCTAACCCCTAAAACCCTAAACCCAAAACCATAAACCTTAAAACCCTAAACCTAAACCTAAAACCCTAAACCCTAAAACCTAAATAAAATTATACCCTAAACACTAAACCCTAAAATAAACTAAACCATAAATTTTATAAAAACCCAAAATCATAAACTAAACAACTTTAAAAAAAAAGTAAAAATCCAAACCATATAAACTAAAAAATAAATAAATACTTAAAATAAAAAAACACTAAATCAAAATCCTAAACTTAAACTAAACCCAAAACACTAAACCCTAAATAAAAATGCTAAATCAAAACCCTAAACCTTGCTAAACACTAAATTAAATTAAATCATAAACTCTAAACTAAATTTAAAACCTAAACCCTAAAATCCTAAACCCTAAACCCTATACCCTAAACAGTAAACATTAAACACTAAACTCAAAACCTTAAACCATAAATCCTAAACCCAATACCCTAAATCCTGAACCATAAACCCTAAACCATAAAACTAAGCCTAAAACTTAAACCTTAAACACTAAAAACCTAAACCTAAACTAAATAAAACCTAAAATAAATCAAAAATAAACATAAATCTAGACTTAAAATGAAAATAAAATAAAATAATAAAAATAACCTAAAATAAAACAAATAAAAACCTAAACTATACTAAAAAAATAAAATAAACATCAGAATAAAAAACCTAAATAAAATAAAAACTAAACATAAAATAAAAATAAAATAAACTTAAAAGAAAAATAAAATAAAATAAAATAAAAACTAAATAAAAACCTAAACATAAAAAATAAACCTAAAAATAAAACCTAAACCCCAAACTAAGAAAAAAACCTAAACCTAAAATAAAAATAAAATAAATAAAATAAAATAAACCTAATTCTAAACTAAGATAAACTAAACTAAAATAAATAAAACCCAAAGTTAAACCTAAAATAAACTTAACCTAAATCCTAAACAAAATAAAATAAAATAAACAAAAAATAAACTTAAACCTAAACTAAAAGACAAAACCTAAAAATAATCTTAAAATAAAAACCTAAACCTAAAAAATAAAATAAAAACCTAAAATTAAACCTAAAATAAAAAATAAAACCTAAACCTATAAAATAAAATAAAAATAAACTTAAACATAAACGTAAACCTAAAAATAAACTAAAAAAAACCTAAACTAAAATAAATAAATTTAAAATAAATAAATAAAACTAAATAAAAATAAAAACTAAACATAAATAAAAATAAAAAATAAAATAAACTAGATAAACTAAATAAATAAAAGAAGAAATGTTGAATCTAAATTTGTTGTCTATTTAAAAAGAAAAAGAAAAACCCTAAATGCTAAACTAAAACCTAAACCCTAAACCATAAACCCTAAACTCTAAACCGTAAAAACCATATACCCTAAGCCCTAAACCCTAAACCTTAAACCCTAAACCCCAAACCATAAACCCTAAACTAACCCAAAACCCCAAACCCTAAACCCTAAACTTTAAATTCTAAACCCTAAAAAGCTAAAAACCTAAACCCAAACTAATTAAAACCTAAAAAATAATTAAATAAATCTAAACTAAAATAAAATAAAAACATAAACTAAAAAATAAATCAAAAGCTAAAAAGAAAATAAAATAAAAAATAAAAACTAAACTAAGCTAAAATAAATAAAAAGCTAAACTAAACTAAAAAAATAAAAAACATAAATAAAACAAAATAAAAACTTAATAAAAACCTAAACCTAAATAGTAAAGAAATAAATAAAACCAAAAAATAAATAAAAAATAAAACCTAAACCCTAAACAAAAACAAAACCTATACCTAAAATAAAAATGAAATAAACTTAAACCTAAACTAAAATAAACTGAACAAAAAAAAATAAAAGCTAAACCAAAACCTAAAATAAACTAAACCTAAACTAAATAAAATAAAAAAAACTAAAAATAAACCCAAACCTAAACTTAAAAATAAAACCTAAAAATAAACCTAAAATAAAAACCTTAAACTAAAACCTAAAAAATAAAAATAAAAACATAAACCCAAACCTAAAAATAAAAAATAAAATTTAAACGTAAAAAATAAAATAGAAATAAAACTAAACTAAAAAATAATCCTAAACCTAAACCTAAACCCAAAAAGAAAACTAAAATAAAAAACCTAAATTAAAATAAATGAACTTAAAATAAATAAACTAAGCCAAATAAAATAAAAATAAACCTAAATCAAATTAAAAAATAAACTAAAATAAATAAAAATAAGCTAAATAAAGCTAAACCATCTAGTTTACTTTATTTAAAAAAATAATTAAAATATAAAAAAATGCTAAACCTACAACCTACAACCCTAAACCATAAACCTTAAAACCCTAAATCCTAAACTCTAAACCATAAACTGAATAAAACCCTAAAACTAAACCCAAAACCCCTAAACCCTAAACCTTAAATCTTAAACCCTAAACCTAAACCCTAAACCTAAAAAAAACCCTAAACCCTAAACCCTAAAACCAAAAAAACCCTAAACCCCAAATCCTAAACCTTAAACCCTAAACCCTAAACCAACTAACCTAAACCCTAAACTGTAAAAAGCTAAAAACCTAAACCTAAACTAATTAAATTATACAAGTAAAATAAATAAAAAAACCTAAACCAAAATAAAATAAAGAAATAAAATCAAATAAATACGTAAACTGATACCTAAACTTAAACCTAAAAAGAAAAAAAGGAAAAATAAAAAATAAATTAAAATAAAATAAATAAAAATCAAAATTAAAAAATATATAACTTAAATAAAATAAAACTTAACGAAAAATTAAAAATAAAATAAACCTAAAGTAAAATAAACAAAAATAAAAAACCTAAACCTAAAATAAACTTAAAAAATAAACATAAAAATAAATAAAAATTAAAACCTAAGTCTCAAACCAAAAAGAAAACTAAACCTAAAATAAAAATAAAATAAACCTAAAAATAAAATAATATAAAAACTAAATAAAAACCTAAACCTAAATAATAAACCCAAAAATAAATCCAAAAAATAGCTAAAAAATAAAACCTAAACCCTAAACTTAAAAAAAACCTAAACCTAAAATAAAAATAAAATAAACCTAAAACTAAACTAAAATAAACTAAATAAAATAAAATAACCCTAAACCTAAACTTAATAAAATAAAATAAACTAAACATAAACCTAAACCTAAACTGAAAAATAAAACCTAAAAATAAACTTAAAATAAAAACCAAAAACCTAAACATAAAAAAATAAAATAAAAACCTAAACCTAAACCTAAAAATAAAAAATAAAACCCAAACTTAAAATTAAGAGAAAAATAAAGCTAACCTAACAATAACCCTATACTTAAGCCTAAAATTGAAAAATGAACTAAAATAGAAAACCTAAACTAAAATAAAAAACCTAAAATAAATAAACTAAACTAAATAAAAATAAAAAAGAAAAATAAAAATTAAATTAAACCTAAATAAGCCTAAATTACCAATTTACTAAATTAAAAAAATTAAAAAAAGAAAACCATAACCCTAAACTAAAACCCTAAAAATAAAGATCTAAACCCCAAACCCTAAAACCTACAACCCCTAAACCCTAAACCTAAAACACAAAAACCCTAAACCTAAACCCTAAAAAAATAAACCTAAATCTAAAGCCTAAAACCCTAAACCCCAACCCAACAACCCTAAACCCTAAACCCTAAACACTATATCCTAAACCAACCTAAACTAACCCCTAAAACCTAAATAAACCTAAATAAATAAACCTAAATAAAAACCTAAATATAAACCCTAAACCTAAATAAACTAAACCCTAAACCTAAATAAACTAAACACTAAACCCAAAACACTAAACTAAAAATAACCCTAAATAAAACTAAATTAAAAATAAACTAAACCCTAAACCTAAACCTAAACTAAACCATAAACTAAACCCTAAAAAATAAAAAAAACCTAAACCCTAGAATAAACCCAAAATAAACCTAAACCCAAACTAAACCCAAAACTAAACTAAAATAAACATAAACCTAAACTTAAACCCTAAAATAAACTAAACCTAATCCCATAAATAAGCCCACTAAACCTTAAAATAAATAAAAACTTAAAATAAAAAACTATAAAAAATAGGCCCAATAAACTACATAAACTTAAAGTTAATCCTAAACCCTAAATCCTAAAACCTAAACCCTAAACCCTAAACCTAAAACCTAAAATTAAACTTAACCCTAAACGATAAACCCTAAACTCTAAAAACCTAAACTAAATAATACCTAAAAATGAAATAAATAAGTAAACATAAACCTAAATTAAATAAAAAAATAAAATTAAAAACCCTAAACTAAAACCTAAACTTAAACCTAAACATAAACCTAAACCTATATTTAAATATAAAATAAATAAAATAAAATAAAATAAATTAAGCTAAAATAAAATAAATAAAAACATAAACTAAACTAAGTAAATAAAATTAGCCTAAAAAATACAAAATCTAAATAAAATAAAAATAGATGTAAAATAAAAATAAAATAAAATAAAAAGTAAATAAGAGCCTAAACCTAAAAAAAATAAACCTAAAATAAACCTAAAAATAAATAAAAAATAATACCTAAACTTCGAACAAAAAATAACCTAAACCTAAAATAAACATAGTACAATCAACCTAAACCTAAACTAAAATAAATAAAAACTAAAATATACTTAAGGAAAGAAAGGAAACCTATGCTAAACATTCTTTTATAATCCATCACAAGCAAGCTTATAATTAAGATATGAATAGCACACTTTCAGATTTGATATTTCATTTATAAGGTTTTTTTTGAAAATATTTTAGATTTAGTAGTGATAATAGTCATTCATATTTTACTTTAGCCAACACATGCACATTTTACATAAAGTAAACAAGTTTCATTTTAAAATTTGAAACATAAAATTATGAATGCATGGATCACATGGCATATAACTTAACATGTTTGGAAAGATCCAAAGCAATGAAAGCATATTAACAAACTCACTTTACTTAAGTCTAAATACATTCTTATAGAATAGGAAAATTTAGAATAAATCAATGTGAATTTCAAAATGATTTTTGTTAGTTTGAAGTTTGATTTAATTTGAAAATATTTTTTAACAATTATTAAGCATTGAGAGGTTAAGGTATGCATTAAGTGACCTAATTAACCCTTACCTACACCACCTTAAAAGAATTAACTAAGTAATTATGAGCCAATGAGATGACATAAAACCCACAAGGTATTTAAATTTGCAATGCACCTAATAATGAAAATGTCTAATGCAATTTTTCTCACAATTAAAAGTTAATTAAGCTAAGGGGTTTAGCTTAAGTAATTTCAAAACACCCTTTCATACTAATGAAAGAGGTTTTAATTTATTTAATTGAACTTAGGCTATTAAACATCTAAGCATCTACCCAAGGTATATTAATTAAGTTTTAGAATTTTTTAGAATTTTGAAAAGTTGATTAAGGGGATAATTAATGAATTTACTCTTAATTAAGAGGCGATTAAGGAGAGAAGAGGGGGCTTAGAAAATAGCTTGGGGGAAATGCCCCAAAATTATTTCATAAACCTCCCACTTACTAGATCTGACCTTAATTAACTCAATCATAGGGTAAAACTACTAATCACACCTTGATTACCCTTAATTACATGAAAGGGGTAATTAGTGAATGAAATAGAAATTTCCCCAATCGAGGCTTCAATAAATCCCAAGATAATTAGGGGAGGCAAAGATCATCCCATAAAATAAACCCTAGAAATTTGAGATTAATTGATGACCTAATTAAAGGATAATTAGTTAATTAATATTTTCAAAGAAACCCAAATTCAGAGAAAAGAGTAATTTAAAATCCATTGAAATCATTTTTCAAATATTTTAGATCAAATTATCTTTCCATAGCATTTTTCCTTTTATTTTTTTTAGTTTTCTATGAAGCGTTATGAATTTTAGAAGTTCAATGGATTAATTAGGAATTAATTAGGCATTTAACTAATCCCTACTTAATCCTCAGCTCACGACGCGATGCATGGCGGCAGCGGTTAGCACGCTTTACATGCATTGTGCTATGAGGGGGTGACTTAAACTTCACATCCTAAATGGTGACAGTGGTGCACATGCTTATTTCCTTGGCCGTCTGATCAAAGATCGGATGGCTAAGGATTCACCCGCAGTTTATAAAGGATAAATGAATTACTAAATGTGCTAAATAATCTCTGCCATCCATCTAAAATGCATGGATTGATGGCTAAGATGAGACAAGTTCTTCCCCTGATCAACAGAGACTATCCTTGATCAAGGGAAAGATCCAAGCTTGATCTACCATGTAATCACACAAAATTTAACCAACACCATATAAAGGCTTAAAGCGATAAATCCAATGGTCAAAATTAAATGAGGTGAAAATTTATTTCACAAAGCTCCACACCACATTGAGTTGAATGATTAGAAAATTACATACCTCACCGGAGGTGATCACCAGCACTCGAGAGCAATGAGGTAGCTTCGTCTGGTGGAGATGAAGCCTTGTTAAAATTCCTAGGCCTTGGGATTGAGTGGATCAATGGGTAGACCAACACCACTTCACTTGGGCTTTAGCTTTGATTGAATTGATCCTCTCCTTGTAATGGAAACTCCAATGTGAGCTTGAGTGAGCTCGAATTGGTCCTTAGAAGAAGTGTGTAATAGGAATTAGAAGGAGTTCAAGTGTAGAGGAAGTTAGAAATTTACTCCACCTCCCTTATTTTTGCACTGTGCAAAATCAAGAAGGAAGAATTCTAATCCTCTCTTAAGACCTTGGGAATGTGCTCTGATGATTTCTAAGGGTTCCTAGGCTTCAATCAATAGTGAGTGAATTGAAATTTCATTGAATTAGTGGGAGTATATCTCCCCCTATGGTAATCGGATGGCCAAACCATTCTTTATCATTTTGATCCAATTGACCAGATTGAGAAGGTTATTTAGGCTGTTAGATCTTGGCACATGATCTATTTGAGGCCTTGAGTGGTTTGCCAACCTCCCATGTGCATCAAATTGAGCTTAGGAGGGAATTTGAAAACTCAATTTCAAGCTATATGGTCAGGTTTAGTCTATAAGCCAAATGGGCTGACCCAAACCTATTAGGTTGGGTTCACCAGTCATCACTAAGTCCCCTTGAACTTTTAGGAAAGCCTCATTATTAAGAGGGTATGATAAAAAATACCCATGGCTTTGTTATATGGCCTAGGGGTCAAATGGTTATTTTACTATTTTTTCTACATTGGACATATTGTGTATGTGGAGAAACTAGGTTTGGCCAAGTTTCATTGGATTTGGAATCCATTTGATAGGTTTTGGCTCATGTTGACCCATTTAGGTCAAAATGGGTCAACTTAGATCAAGTTGATGAATTGGTCAAATTAGGTCAAACCAAGAGTTGGGTCAAGTTCATATGACCATTTGAAATGTTTTGGTGGATTTAGTTTGATTCAATTTTTTATTTATTTGGTTTTAGCTCATATGACTTCATTTAGGTCAAATGGATCAAGTTGACCTATTTGACCTATTTGACCTATTTGACCTATTTGACCTATTTGACCTATTTGACCTATTCGAGGTAGGTCAAGGGTAGGTTTAGGTTAGGTTTGTCATATGGAGTGGATTGGTATCTTTGTGTCCAATCAATTTTGGTTAAGTTCAATTTTGGCTGAACATGACCCCTTTAGGTAATGTTGGGTCTATGCTCAATTGGGCTAGGTTAGGTCTTGTTGGCCAATCGAGACAGTGGTCAAGTTCCACAAGTGATTTCGGATGGACTTGACCCATTAGTTTCAATCAATTTTTCTTACATCAAGATTTGACACATTTTGACCCTTTAAGTCAAAATAGGCCAACTTGGGTCAAATGGTCCAATTGGTCTTGGTTAGACTCAAATGTTGGCTTGGTCAAGTTCAAACGTAGGACATGAGTGAACTTAGATTAGTGGTTTCAATCAATTTGGCCTATGGTGGAATTTGGCTATGCAAGGTTTCATTTTAGGTTAAGTGTTGACTTGGTCAACCTTTAGGTTTGACTTGGTTTGACCCAATTTGATTAATTAATCATCCCATGATGATTGTTGATCATTCTGAGAGGGATATATGAGTTTGGTTCAATCCAATTTGGTTAGGATCAAAAGTTGGCTCATAAGAGTACTTTAGGTAACTTAGGGTCAAGTGAGCCTAAATGGGACAAATGGCTTGGTAAAAGCTTGATTTGAAGTTGATTGATCTTGTATATGGACTTATGATTGAAATATAAATCCATTTATAAGTGGTTTGAAGTCAAATGAATTTTGATCCATTTGAAAATTTCATATTCAAAGGAAGAATATGAAGGGGTCTTGGGTTTAATTTTTGATTTGGATTTTGATTGTTTATTTGATGTTTGGATTTATATATGAGTTCATGATTGTAAGATTGATTGAACCATGAGATAAAATCAAGGATTTTGCTTGATTTGAAGATGATTTGGCTAAGTTCAGGATTTTAACTTGAAAGGCTTAGATTTGATTTTGAATTAATTTGAGTTTGATTTTTGGAATTGATCTTGACTGTTTGAATTTATATTTCATTTATATATATGAATATTAAATGAGAATATCAATGGATCATGAGAAAATTTTAACAATTTGAAGTGGTTTAATCATGATTTGAGGTTAAATCCATTAAATAGAATTTAAAGGATTTAAGGAAACTTTTAACTTGAAATTTAAGTTTTGAATTGGATTGGGTTGATTTGTATTTATATTTCATTTATAAATGAGAATATAAATGAGGATACAAATAAGCTTTGAGAAAATCCCATGAGTTAATAGGTTTGATCAAAGTTTAGGTTAAATCCATTAATGAAAAATTAAGAGATTTAAGGGAATTTCAAGGATTTTAAATTTGAAATTTATTTTGAGGGTTTGATTTTATTGATTTATATTTATATTCCTATGTCCCTTATTTTCCCACTTAAGAACTTATCCAAAATCAGGATCAAACGAATTCAAACTCATGAGATTTTCTCATTACTTATTTATAGTCTCATTTATATTCATATATATAAATGAAACATAAATATAAATCAATTAAATCTAAATCCAAAATTCAAATTCCTACTCCAAAAATTCACAAGTCCTTTAAATTTACTCTTAAGGGCTTATCTAAAATCAAGATCAAAATAATTCAAACTCATAAGATTTTCTCATAACTCATTTATATTCACATATATAAATAAAATATAAATTCAAATCAATCAAATCAAATTTAAAATTCAAGCTTCAAACTCCAAAAATTCCTAGGTCCTTTAAATCTCCTCTTAAGGACTTATCAAAATCATCTTCAAATCAATTCAAACTCATAATATTTTGTCATAACTCATTTATATTCACATATATAAATGAAATATAAATATAAATCAATCAAATCTAAATCCAAAATTAAAATTCAAAAATTCTAAATCTTTCCTAAGTCCTTTAAATTCCCTCTTAACAAACTTAGCTTAGATCATGTTCAAATCACTTCAAATTCATCAAGTTTTCTCATAATCCATTTATATTCTCATTTATATTCACATATATAAATGAAATATAAATTCAAACAATCAGAACAAATTTCAAAAATCAAACTCAAATCCAATCAAAATCCAACCTAAGCCTTTCAAGTCAAAATCTTGAACTTAGCCAAATCAACATCAAATCAAGCCAAACTCTTGATTTTTTTATGATTCAATCATTCCTTCAATCATGAATCCAAATATAAATACAAAGTTCAATCAACAAATCAAAACTCAATTCAAAAATCAAACTCCAAATCCATTCATGTTCTTCCTTTGAATATGAACTTGTCAAATGAATCAAAACCCATTTGACTTCAAACCACTTGCAAATGGATATATATTTCAATCATAAGTCCATATATAAGTTTAATTAAACTCAAATTAAGCTTTGACCAAGCCATTTTACCCATGTAGGCTCACTTTACCCAAAGTGACCTAAAGTACTCTTATGAGCCAAATTCTAATCCTAACCAAATTGGACCGAATCAAACTCACTTATGCCTCTCATCATGATCAACAATCATCATGAGATGATCAATCAATCAAATTGGGTCAAACCAAGTTAAATCTAAGGGTTGATCAAGATAATGCTTAGCCAAAATAAAACTTAACATAGCCAAAATCCACCATAGGCCAAACTAATTGAAACCATTCATCTAAGTTCATTCATGAACTATGTTTGAACTTGACCACGTTAACATTTGAGCCTAACCTAGCTCAATTGGCCACTTGACCCAACTTGATCTAAAAAGTTAAAATGTGTCAAAACTTGATCTAAGCCAAATTGACTGAAACCAATGGGTCAAGTTCATTCCAAATCACTTGATGAACTTGACCAAAGCCTCAATTGTAGACCTAACCCAGCCCAGTTGACCTGAACCCAACTTGACCTAAAGGGTCATGTTGAGCCAAATTCAAAGTTAACCAAAATTAATTAGAAAAAAGATACAATCTACTTCATATGATTAACCAAACCTAAACCTATCCATGACCTAGCTCAAATAGATCAAATCGATCAAATTGGTCAACTTGACCCATTTGACCTAAATGAAGTCATATGAACCAAATTCAAACCTAAACTAAATTGAATCAAACTAAAGTTATAAAAACATTTCAAATGGTCATATGAACTTGACCCAACCCATGGTTTGACCCAATTTGACCAATTGGTCAACTTGACCCATTTTGACCTAAATAGGTTAATGTGAGCCAAACCATACCAAATGAACTCCAAATCTAATGAAACTTGGCCAAACCTATTTTTTCAACATACCCAACATATCTAAATTCAAAAATAACCCAAATAACCATTCCACCCCTAGTCCATAGAACAAAATTTGGTCAAATCTATGGGGAATTTGGTCAAACCCTCTTCATACCCACTTGATACTTTACTAATAGGTCAAGTAAATCTAATGAAGGGTGGTGCACCCAACCCAATGGGTTTGGGTCAGCCCAACTTGATCGACGGCCAAACCGAGCACATGGCTCAAATTGGCAACATGAGAATCACACAGCCACTAAATTTGAAGTATATGGGGAGTTACCACTCCACTCCCTCGCCCAAACCAACCATGTGCAAGCTTCTAACAGATCAAACAACCCATTGCCTAAGTTCAATTAAATCAAAATGACAAGTGGAGCTTCGACCGTCTGATTACCTAAGGGGAGATATACTCCCCCTAATTCACTTTGATTCCAATAGAGCCTAATTTGATTGAGTAAGGGAGAGTGTGAGGAGTCATTAACAAGAGTTCCAAAGGTTCCTAGAAGGATATTGAATTGGCCATCCTCAATTTTCCTTAAGTGAAAATAGGGGAGCTCCATTGATTTGTAAACTTTCTCCACACTCCAATTCAACCAAATTCCCTTTGCACACTCCACTAGAGGGTCATGTCGAGCTTGCCCAAGCTCTCTTAAGTTTTAAAGGTAAGGGGAGATCTGCTTCAATCAAAGCTGCAAGGAAGCTAAGGAGAGGTTGGTCCATAGAGCTATCCACTTAACCTCAAGAGCTAAGACTTTCACCAAAGCTTCATCTCATCCATACAAAGATCTTCCATAGGAATTGAACATCGGTGATAACCTCTGGAGAGGTTAGACATTTTCCTATCACTAAACTATATGTGTGTTGGTCCTTTGTCATTGAAATGTTAATGACATGAGATTTCAATCATTAGATGTGTTTTCCATTAGAGTTAGATGGTGTGTACAAAATTTCATCCTAATCCAAGCTCAATCAAGCTCGGATCAAGGCCTAGAAGATAGACAGTCTCTATGGATCACAGGCTTTGGTAGGGATAGATCTCTAGCCCTCCATTCATGTGTTTTGGATGGAAGGCTGAGATTGAATCCTTTTTTATATCTTAATTTTATCCCTTTGAACCATGGATTAAATCCTAGCCATTCGATCCTTGATCGAATGGCAGATACCAAAGCGCATAGCACCGCCACCATGTGACATTATGACACGACATTTAAGTAGCCATCCATCGTGACGCGCAAAACTCATCGCCGCATGTGGCGCAATTAATAGATTAAGTGATTAATTAAGTTTTAAATAATTCTAATTAATCCTCTAAACTTCTAAAATTTATATCTCTCTAAAGAAAAAAAAATAAGAGGTAAAATGCCACTAAAAGATAATTCAATCTAGAATATTCTAAAGTTGGTTTAATGGATTTTGAATATTGTCTTTCTTTGATTTTAGATTTTATTGGAAATTATAATTTACTAATTACTCCCTAATTAATCTACTAATTAATCTCAAACTTCTTGAGTGTATTTTGGGGGATGATTTCTGCCTCCCCTAATTTTGTTGGGATTTATTGGTGGCTTAATTGGAGAAATTGTTAATTTTTTTCCTAATTACCCTTTAATGTAATTAAAGTTAATTAAGGGCTTGATTAGTGGTTTAACCCTTTATTGAAGTTGATTAAGGTCTGTTTTAGTGAATAGGAGGTTTATGGAGTAATTTTGGGGCATTTCCCGTAAGCTATTTCTTAAACACCCTTTTCTTTCTTAATCCTCTATTAATTAAGAGCTAATTAACTAATTACCCTGTTAATTAATTTTTTTAAAATTCTAAAACCTTCCTAAATTTAATTAATCTACTTTGGGTAGATGCTTAGGTGTTCAAAAGCCTAGGTTTAATTAAGGAAATTAAAACTCAACTCATATGTGTGCAAGGTGTTTCGAAATTATTTAAGTTAAACCACTTAGTTTAATTAATCATTAATCATGAGCCAAATTGCATTAGGCCCCTTTCTTCCTAGGTGCATTGCAAATTTAAATTCCTTGTGAGTTTTTATGTCATCTCATTGGCACATAATTATTTGGTTAACTATGCTAAGGTGTTGTAGGTAAGGGATAAGTAACATGTTTAATTCATACATTAACTTAATCAAAATATGAAATGAATCTAATCATCTAAAAATTAAACAAAAATATCGAACACATGTGGGAATGGGTTATGAATAGCAAACCAAACCACAAAAATATCACCATTTGTTTTTTAGTTTATGCGGTGGTACCTGACCACAATGGCCTCTTATTCTTTTGTGATTAGATTTATAAATTGATTGATGATTTATTTAGCTTATGCATTAAGTGGCATCCTTTTCCTCTTCCTTATTTTATGTATGGTTTGGATGTGGATTAGGCTCTTAGAGAAAAATAAATCTTCTACCAAATATAATAATTCAAAACTAAAATAAAGAAATCATAACCTCATCTAAAGCTTAAGCTAAAATCAAGATAAAAGAATTAGCAATCTCTTAGCTGGATGAGTACTTATTTTATAACAACATGCACAAATGCATATTATTTTTACTCTTGATTGGAGGGCTTCCACCTTTGCCAGAGAAACTTGGATCAACCTTTGAGTGCAATGGTGAAAATACACCTCCTCCCTTCTTGCTGATTTTGGCCATTAATCTCATTTCTTATGCATTAGGCATATGAATCATATTAGCTTGAGTCAAAATGATTGCCCAAATTTGAAATTAAAATGAAACCTAAATTGCATTGGATTTATAACATTCAAAGCATATCTTTACCTAATCTAGTCTTATTAGGGAGTGAGTTTAAGGACTTAGCCTCTTTCTAAATAAATAACAACCCAGCTATCTTGCATAAAGCACATGACTTACCTACATTAATTTAAACCCATAGGAGGAGTTAGTTGGTGGCCACCCCTAGGAGATTGTAAGTCCAAGTAGTCGAGTGGTTTGTCCTCTCATGTGGAAGCAAACTAAATACCCATTTTTACCTTAAATTTAGGTTGTGCTTTTGGCCCTGGCCAAAGCTCTCAAGATTTAGGTTCTGAGGTTACTTCTCCCTTTTGCGGGCCATAAGCATAAATCCTCACCTCTTAGGCATTTCCTTAATCTTGTGTTATGGAATTATAAGCTCTAAATTTCTAATGAAAGATTCATATCAAATAAATTAAATCAATTTCAAAAATATAAAGCCCAACCATATGATAGTTTGAGATGCTCCCTAGGCTTCCTAACATCGTGGGCATCTACTACTTTTCTTCCACTTAGCTTCGATAATAACTCCCTCTCTTTGATCCATCCCATTTGATCTTCCAAAATAAGTTAATCGATTGATAATCCTACCTATTGAAATCTTTGAAAATAATGATTATTTACCTTAATCGAGAGTATTCATAAGGGTTCCCGTCCCTTAGGATGTAAATAACTATAGGGGCTTTTCCCTGTAGGAAACTTAACCAACCTAGTTTACAATAAACCCTACTTTACTTTTCCATGTAAAGTAAGGGAAGAATCTCTAGTACATATGCAGACCCATTATCCTTAGGAGTCCTTATTTGGGTGATTAGATCCATTGTAGTGTGGTGACCTCTATCTCTTGAGATAGTACACCTCTCCTTAATGTTGTACAAAATCACTTTAATAAGAACATCTATAGATCTACATGGCATCCCAACAATGCGTATGTTTTTATATATTTTTATTCTCATTTATCTTCTTTTTTGAAAAGAAGGGGTGATAGATGAAGGCAAGGTATCATATAAGAATTATTTTCACCATAGCCTCTTAAAAGAACTCTTTCTACTTTGGATCATTCCCAATTAAAATTTCAAATATCATTCCTTTGAAAACCAACTTAAAAATTCTTTAAAAGTAATAATTTATTTCTTTAATCGAGAGTATTCTTAAGAAGATACCCTTCTTCCTCAGATGTAATTAACTATAGGGACTTGGCCCTATAGAAAACCATGAACCCAATTTTAAAATAAACCCTACTTTACTTCTCATGTAGTTCAGAAGAAAATTCTCTAATACATGAAAGATTAATTAACTTGTGGTGTTTTATTTTCAAACATTGAGAATGTTAAAAATTATTATTGGGACACTACATAGATCCGCAAATGTACTCATTAGGGTGATCGAGTATGACATTAAAGAATAGTGTACTATCACTTGAGGTAGAAGTCATTACACTATAATGGGCGTAATCACTTAATGAGGTCTCCTAAGGATAGTGGGTCTTCGAATGTACTAGAGATCTTTCCCCTAATTTACATGAAAAAGTCAAGCAGGGTATATTTGAACTGGGTTCATTAAGTTCCCTATGGAGGCAAGCTCCCATAGTTAATTGCATCCTAAGGAAAGAAATTCCTTAAGAATACTCTCGATTAAATTAAATGATCATTATCTCCAAAGATTTCAAAGATAGGACTATCAATCAATTATTTATTTTTGGAAAATGAAGTGGGATTGATCAAAAGGAGAGAGTTATTATCAAATACCAAAGGGAGATTAATCGGGGATGCTTACGATGCTAGGAAATCAAGTGAGCATCCTAAACTATCCTATGGTTGGGCTTTATATCTTTGAAATTTGAAGAGAGTTATATGTTTGAGTTAAATTTTTATTAGAAATCTAGGGCTTACAATTCCACAACACAAGATTGTGGAAATGCCTAAGAGGTAAGGATTTATGCTTATAGCCCACAAAGGGAAACAACAACCTTATATCCTAAATCTTGGGAGCTTTGGTGAGGGCCAAAGCATGACCTAAATATAAGGTGAAAAATGGGTATACGATTTATCTCCACCAGAGAGAATAAACACTTGTTGGACTTACCACACAGGTGGCCTGTGACTCCTCCTATAATTTTAAATACCTGTGAGAAAGTTTATGCTTCGCAAGATGGCTAAGCTATTGTTTATTTAGTAATGAGACTAAGTCCTTTAACTCACTCCCTAAAAGACTAGATCATGATAGGCATGAACTCATGACTTAATCTAATGTAAATTTTTTTAAGTTTTATTTTGATTTTTGGACATTTTTACTTAACATGGGTACAAGACCTACTCATGACATTTTTTTTAACTCATGAGTTTGGTTCAATGTAATTTGGTTAGGATCAAAAGTTGGCTCATAAGAGTACTTTAGGTAACGTTGGGTCAAGAGAGCCTAAATGTGTCAAAAGGCTTGGTAAAAGCTTGATTTGAAGTTGATTAATCTTGTATATGGACTTATGATTGAAATTTAAATCCATTTATAAGGGTTTTAATGTCAAATGGATTTTGATCCATTTGAAAATTTCATATTCAAAGGAAGAATATGAAGGGGTCTTGGGTTTGATTTTTGATTTGGGTTTTGATTGTTTGTTTGAAGTTTGGATTTATATCTGAGCTCATGATTGTATGATTGATTGAACCATGAGAGAAAATCAAGGATTTTGCTTGATTTGAAGATGATTTGGCTAAGTTCAGGATTTTAACTTGAAAGGCATAGATTTGATTTTGAATTGATTTGAGTTTAATTTTTGGAATTGATCTTGATTGTTTGAATTTATATTTCATTTATAACTATAAATCTTAAAAGAGAATATAAATGGATCATGAGAAAATTTTAAGAATTTGAAGTGGTTTAATCATGATTTGAGGTTAAATCCATTAAACAAAATTTAAAGGATTGAAGGAAAATTTTAATTTGAAATTTAATTTTTGCATTGGATTGGGTTGATTTGTATTTATAATTCATTTATATATGAGAATATAAATGAAAATACAAATAAGCTTTGAGAAAATCCCATGATTTAATAGGTTTGATCAAAGTTTAGGTTAAATCCATTAATGGAAAATTAAGAGATTTAATGGAATTTCAAGGATTTTAAATTTGGAATTTAGTTTGAGGGTTTGATTTTATTGATTTATAATTATATTCCTAAGTTCTTTAATTTCCCTCTTATGAACTTATCAAAAATTAGGATCAAACAAATTCAAACTCATGAGATTTTCTAATAACTTATTTATGTTCTCATTTATATTCATATATATAAATGAAATATAAATATAAATCAATCATATCTAAATCCAAAATTCAAATTCTCCAAAATTCTAAGTCCTTTAAATTTCTTAAGGACTTATCCAAAATCATGATCAAACCAATTCAAACTCATGAGATTTTCTCATAACTCATTTATATTCTCATTTATATTCACATATATAAATAAAATATAAATTCAAATCAATCAAATCAAATTTAAAATTCAAGCTCCAAACTTAAAAAATTCCTAGGTCTTTTAAATCTCCTCTTAAGGACTTATCCACAATCATCTTCAAATCAATTCAAACTCATGATATTTTCTCATAACTCATTTATATTCTCATTTATATTCACATATATGAATGAAATACAAATATAAATCAATCAAATCTAAAACCAAAATTCAAATTCAAAAATTCTAAATCTTTCCTAAGTCCTTTAAATTCCCTCTTAACTTACTTAGCTTAGATCATGATCAAATCACTTCAAATTCATCAAGTTTTCTCAGAATCCATTTATATTCTCATTTATATTCACATATATAAATGAAATATAAATTCAAATAATCAAAACCAATTCCAAAAATCAAACTCAAACCCACTCAAAATCCAACATAAGCCTTTCAAGTCAAAATCTTAAACTTAGCCAAATCAACTTCAAATCAAGCCAAACTCTTGATTTTCCTTCTTGATTCAATCAATCCTTCAATCATGAATCCAAATCTAAATACAAACTTCAAAATCAGCAAATCAAAACTCAATTCAAAAATCAAACCTCAAATCCATTCATGTTCTTCCTTTGAATGAACTTGTCAAATGAATCAAAACACAGACTTACAAATGGATATATATTTCAATCATAAGTCCATATATAAGTTTAATAAAACTCAAACCAAGCTTTGACCAAGCCATTTGACCCACGTAGGATCACTTGACCCAAAGTGACCTAAAGGACTCTCTTGAGCCAAATTCTAATCCTAACCAAATTGGATTGAATCAAACTCACCTATGCCTCTCATCATGATCAACAATCATCATGAGATGATCAATCAATCAAATTGGGTCAAACCATGTCAAACGTAAGGGTTGACCAAGATAATGCTTAGCCAAAATAAAACTTAACATAGCCAAAATCCACCATAGGCCAAATTGATTGAAACCATTCATCTAAGTTCATTCATGAACTATGTTTAAACTTGACCAAGTCAACATTTGAGCCTAACCTAGGTCAATTGGCCACTTGACCCAACTTGATCTAAAAGGTCAAAATGTGTCAAAACTTGATCTAAGCCAAATTGATTGAAACCAATGGGTCAAGTTCATTCCAAATCACTTGTTGAACTTGACCAAATTCTCAATTGGCCAACTAGACTTAACTTAGCCCAAATTGACCTGGAACCCAACTTGACCTAAAGGGTCATGTTGAGCCAAATTCAAAGTTAACCAAAATTAACTGGAAACAAAGATATGAATCCACTTCATCATTAACCAAACATAAACCTATCCATGACCCACAAAAATTGGTCTTGATTTGACTTAAACCATATGAATGAAATTCAAACCTAAAATAAATGAATCAAACCAAAGTCATAAAAACATTTCAAATGGTCATATGAACTTGACCTAACCCTTGGTTTGACTCAATTTGACCAATTGGTCAACTTGACCCATTTTGACCTAAATGGGTCAACGTGAGCCAAACCATACCAAATGAACTTCAAATCCAATGAAACTTGGCCAAACCTATTTTCTCAACATACCCAATATATCTAAATTTAAAAATCACCAAAATTTTCATTCCACCTCTAGGCCATAGAATAAATTTTGGTCAAATAAATTGAGAATTTGGTCAAACCCTCTTCATACCCACTTGATACTTTCCTAATAGGTCAAGTAAATCTAATGGAGGGTGGTGCACCCAACCCAATGGGTTTGGGTTAGCCCAACTTGACCGATGGTCAAAACTGAGCACATGGCTCAAATTGGCATCATGGGGATCACACTCCCACTCAATTTGAAGCACATGGGGAGTTACCACTCCACTCCCTAGCCCAAACCAACCATGTGCAAGCTTCTAATAGATCAAACAACCCTTTTCCTAAGGTCAATTAGATCTAAATGGTAAGTGGAGCTTGGCCATGATTGCCAGGGGATATACTCCACCTAATTCACTTCAATTCTGAGATCCTGGATTGAGTAAGGGGAGTGTGAGGAGCCATTAACAAGAGTTCCTAAGCTTCCTAGAAGGATATTGAATTGGCCATTCTTGGTTTTCCTTAAGTGAAAATATGGGAGCTCCATTGATTTGCAAACTTTCTCCAATTCAACCAAATTCTCTTTGCACACTCCACCAAAGGGTCAAGTCGAGCTTGCCCAAGCTCTCTCTCAAGTTTTAAAGGTAAGGGGAGATCTGCAAGGAAGCTAAGGAGGGGTTGGTCCATAGAGCTATCCACTTAAACTCAAGAGCTAAGACTTTCACCAAACCTTCATCTCAACCATACGAAGCTCTTCCAAGAGAATTGAGCATCGGTGATCACCTCTAGTGAGGTTAGGCATTTTCTTGTCACTAAACTCCATGTGTGTTGGTCCTTTGTAAAAGAAATGTTAATGACATGAGATTTCAATCATTAGATGTATTTGCCATTCAGGTTAGATGGTGTGTGCAAAATTTCATCCTAATCCAAGCTTAATCAGGCTCATATCAAGGCCTAGAGCATAGATGGTCTCTATGGATCACAGGCTTTGGAAGGGATAGATATTTGGCCCTCCATTTGCATATTTTGGATGGATGGCTAAGATTGAATCCTTTTTTATATCCTAATTTTATCCCTTTGAACCATGGATTAAATCCTAGCCATTCGATCCTTGATCAAATGGTGGATACCAAGCACCGCCGAGCGGCCTTGACCACGACATTTAAGTAGCCATCCAGGTGATGTGTGTAAAAAGTCGACCTCATCGGTAGCATGTGTGGCACACCATTAGATTAAGGGATTAATTAAGTTTTCAATAAATCTAATTATTCCTCTAAACTTCTGAAATTTATATCTCTCTAAAGAAAAATCAAAAAAATATGAGGTAAAATGCCACTAAAATATAATTTAATCTAGAATATTCTAAAATTGGTTTAATGGATTTTGAATATTGTCTTTCTCTAATTTTAAATTTTATTGAAATTATAATTTGCTAATTACTCCTTAATTAATCCACTAACTAATCTTAAACTTCTTGAGTGTATTTTGGGGGATGACTTCTGCCTCCCCTAATTTTGTTGAAATTTATTGATGGCTTACTAGGAGAAATTGCTAATTTATTTCTTAATTACTCCCTTAATGTAATTAAGATTAATTAAGGATTTTATTAGTGGTTTAACCCTTTATTGAAGTTGATTAAGGTCTATTTCAGTGAATAGGAGGTTTAGAGAATAATTTTGGGGCATTTCCCCTAAGTTACTCCCTAAACCCCCTTTTCTTTCTTAATCCTCTCTTAATTAAGGGCTAATTCACTAATTACCCTCTTAATTAATTCTTTAAAATCCTAAAAGCTTTCAAAACTTAATTAATCTACTTTGGGTAGATTCTTAGGTGTTCAAGAGCCTATGTTCAATTAAGTAAATCAAAACTCAACTCATATGTGTGCGGGGTGTTTTGAAATTACTTAAGTTAAACCCCTTAGTTTAATTAATCATTAATCATGAGCTAAATTGCACTAGGCCCATTTCTTTCTAGGTGCATTGCAAATTTAAATTCCTTGTGAGCTTTTATGTCATCTCATTGGCACATAATTATTTGGTTAACTATGCTAAGGTGTTGTAGGTAAGGGATAATTAACATGTTTAATTTATACCTTAATTTATTCAAAATATAAAATTAATCTAATCATCTATAAATTAAAAACAATATATAAAACACATGTGGGAATGGATTAGGAACAGTAAACTCAACTCACATTTTTAAAATTAAATCAAATTTAAAATCAAACAAAAATTATTTTTAAACAAACTTTGATTTACTTTAAGCTTTCTTATTTCGTAAGATTGTCTTTAGGATTTAATTAAAGTGAATGTGTTTACAAGCTTTCATTGGTTTAGTTCTTCCCTAACATGTTAAATATGTATGTCATATGGTTTCATGCATCCATGCTTTTCCAAAATCAAATTTAAAATGAAAATGCTTCCTTTATGTCAAATTGCATGTGTTGGCTAAAGTAAGAATATGAATGGCTATTATCACTATTAAATCTAAATTATCTTCAAAATATATGAATCAATTATCAAAACTAAAAGTGTGTTACTTATATCTTATTTATAAGTTTGCATGTGAGTAAAATATAAAGATGTGCTTAGTGTAGGTCTTCCTTCTCTTCTCTTTTAGTATAGTTTTGAGTAAGATTTGGCAAGGTGATGGTTCATTTGAAAGGAACCTAACACTTGCCTAATTCTATATCTTATTCATTTCTATACTATTACTTAAAAAGAATACCTATGCTTGCACATATAAATTGCATAAACAAAAATAAATCAACTAACACCAACTTTTGTATTCTTTCTTTTCCATTCATTTCTTTTATATGCATGCTTATATTTATGGAAAGTGGTATATTAGTCTGGAAAACCCCAAGGTTTCTAGGCTTTAAGTAGCCCTAAGTAAGTCTTGTACCTTACACCTCAGGTTAACAATGGTGTTGTACTTACTTATTCCTTTCATACATTCATATGTGCATGTGAAAATTTGATAAGAAACCCCTTGCTACTTAATAAAAATCATGCATTATAAAATTTCAAATTCTTTTAAATGAATTACTTAGCATGTATCATAAAGTGTGCTAAACATTCCCATTTGCATGTATAGATATATTTAGAAATTATTCACATGCATGTTAAACATGTTGGGAAAGAAGTAAAGTGATGTATATTTTGCGAATTTAATTCATTTTACTTAATCTTAAATATTTTTATTTTTGAATAAGTTTTTTTAGAGTTCATCTAAACTTAGAATTAATTAAAATAATTAATTAATACATGCACTAAATAAAACTAAAATATGAATCTACTTTAGAAATTACTTAGGTCAGGGAAGGAAATAGAAGTTCTCTTCTCTTTCCCTCTTTTTATAACTTAGTAATAAATTGTAGGATTCACTTCAACCTAATCAAAATATAAATAAAATCAACCCAAAATAATTAAATCACTTAAATTAAACCCTCCTCTAAGTTGAACATCCTTCACACATAGAAAATCCTAACTTAAAACTATAGCTAAGCATACCACACAAACCTCCAAAGCACATACATTAAACTAAGTCACCGCTTCAAGATTTAGTTTAGGGCAGTGCATGGTTTGATGCTTATTTTTATTTTGTTATATATATTTTAGTCTGGATGTTAGGATGTATGTATGTAGGATGAATGATAGGGCAATCTTAGTCTAACCATTATCTTTTGTAGGGGATTGTACTTAAAGAGTGTTGTAATAAATAAAAATATAAATTCTTTTGTTGTGCAGGTGCTTATACCCCTAAGCATAATCCAATAGGCTAGGTGGACTTAGTAACCCATGTGTGGGGTGATAAGTCTAATAAACATGCTTGGGATTTGGTGGTTTGTTTAGGTAATCTCTATTTTGTAGGTGTTAACTAGATTTACTTTTTCTTTTCTAGTAATTTTTTTTGCAATTAGGATTTTGGAATGATTGTTATAGGGATTAGGATGAATATTTCTCATAAGATCTAATCTTATGTACCATGTGAAGCCTTTAGACATCCACCTTCCAACCATCAAAGAAGGAACCAATGAAGAAAGAAGAAGAAAAGAAGAAGAAAGAAAGAAAAGAAGAATGAAAATGAACCTTGAAGACCCCATAACAATGAGTTCCTTGCTTAATTGTATTTAATTAATTTCTAATCCATGATGTATAAAGGGTGAGCTCATTTACCAATTTGTTTTGGGTTTATCACGGTGGTGCGACCATGTGGCCTCTTTTATTCTTTTGTAGTAGATTTATAAATTGATTGATGATTTGTTTATCTTATGCATTAAGTGGCATCCTTTTCCTAGTTGCTTCCTTATTTTATGTATAGTCTGGATGTGGATTAGACTCTTAGAGAAAAATAAATCTTCTACCAAATATAATAATTCAAAACTAAAAATAAAGAACTCATAACCTCATCTAAAGCTTAGGCTAAAATCAAGATAAAAGAATTAGCAACCTCTTAGCTGGATGAGTACTTATTTTATAACATCATGCACAAATGCATATTATTTTCACTCTTGATTGGAGGGCTTCCACCTTTGCTAGAGGAACTTGGGTCAACCTTTGAGTGCAATGGTGAAAATACACCTCCTCCCTTCTTGCTGATTTTGGCCAATAATCTCATTTATTATGTATTAGGCATATGAATCATATTAGCTTGAGTCAAAATGATTGTCCAAAAATAAAAATAAAATGACTCTAAATTACATTGGATTTAGGACATTCAAAGCATATCTTTACATGATCTAGTCTTATTAGGGAGTAAGTTTAAGGACTTAGTCTCTTTCTAAATAAATAATAACTCAGCTATCTTACATAAAGAATATGACTTGCCTACATTAATTTAAACCCGTAGGAGGAGTTAGTTGGTGGCCACCCCTAGGTGATTGTATGTCCAAGCAATCGGGTGGTTTGTCCTCTCTTATGGAAGCAAACTAAATACCCATTTTTTTCTTAGATTTAGGTTATGCTTTCGGCTCTCGCCAAAGCTCCCTAGATTTAGGTTCTGAGGGTACTTCTCAATTTTGTGGCCATAAGCATAAATTCTCTCCTCTTAGGCATTTTCTTAATCTTGTGTTATGGAATTATAAGCCATAAATTTTTAATGAAAGATTCAACTCAAATAAATTAAATCAATTTCAAAAATATAAAGCCCAACCATACGATAGTTTGAGATGCTCGCTTGGCTTCCTAACATCGTGGGCATCACCTACTTATCTTCCTTTTGGCTTCGATAATAACTCCCTCTTGATCCATCCCATTTGATCTTCCAAAATAAGATAATTGATTGATAATCCTACCTATTGAAATCTTTGAAAATAATGATCATTTACCTTAATCGAAAGTATTCCTAAGGGATCCCGTCCGTTAGGATGTAATTAACTATGGGGGCTTTTTCCTGTAGGAATCTTAATGAATCCAATTTAAAATAAACCCTACTTTACTTTTCCATGTAAAGTAGGGGAAGAATCTCTAGTACATATGGCTACCCATTATTGTCAGGAGTTCTTATTTGGGTGATTAGGTCCATTGTAGGGTGGTGACCTGTATCTCTTGAGATAGTACACCTCTCCATAATGTTGTACCCAATCACCTAATTAAGAACATCTGCAGATCTACATGGCATCCCAACAATGTGTATGTTTTTATATATTTCTATTTTAATTTATCATCTTTTTCGAAAGGAAGAGGGGATAGATGAAGGCAAGGTATCATATAAGAAATATTTTTACCATAGCCTCTTAAAAGAACTCTTTCTACCTTGGATCATTCCCAATTAAAATTTCAAATATCATTCCTTTGAAAACAAACTTAAAAATTTTTTAGAAATAATTATTTATTTCTTTAATCGAGAGTATTCTTAAGAAGATACCCTTCATTCTCAGATGTAATTAACTATAGGGACTTGGCCCTATAGAAATCCATGAACCCAATTTTAAAATAAACCCTACTGCTTCATATAGTCTCTAGTACATGAAAGACTAATTAACCTATGGTGTTTTTATTTTCAAACATTGAGAATGTTAAAAATTATTATTAGGACACCACATAGATCCATAGATGTACTCATTAGGGTGATCGAGTATGACATTAAGGAATAGTGTACTATCTCTTGAGGTAGAAGTCACTACCCTATAATGGGCCTAATCACTTAATGAGGACTCCTAAGGACAGTGTGTCTTTCAATGTACTAGAGATCATTCCCCTACTTTACATAGAAAAGTGAAGCAGGGTATATTTGAATCGAGTTCATTAAGTTCTCTATGAAGGCAAGACCCCATAGTTAATTTCATCTTAAGGAAAGAGATTTCTTAAGAATACTCGCGATTAAGGTAAATGATCATTGTCTCCAAAAATTTTAAAAATAGGACTACCAATCAATTGGTTATTTTTGGAAAATCAAGAGGAGAGAGTTATTATTGAATACTAAAGGAAGATTAGTAGGGGATTCTTACGATGCTAGGAAACCAAACGAACATCCCAAACTATCCTATGGTTGAGCTTTATATCTTTGAAATTTGAAGAGAATTATATGTTTGAGTTGAATTTTTATTAAAAATTTAGGGCTTACAATTCCACAACACATGATTGTGGAAATGCCCACAAAAGGAAACAACAATCTCATATCCTAAATCTTGGGAGCTTTGGTGAGGGCCAAAGAATGACTTAAATCTAAGGTGAAAATGTGTATATGGTTTATCTCCACAAGAGATAATAGACCACCTGATTGTTATACTTACAACCACCTAGGGGTGGCCACCAACTAACTCCTTCTATAATTTTAAATACATGTAGGCAAGTCTTATGCTTTGCAAGATGGCTAAGCTATTGTTTGTTTAGTAACGAGACTAAGTCCTTAAACTCACTCCCTAAGAGACTAGATCATGAAGGGCATGAACTCATGACTTAATCTAATGTAAATTTTGTTAAGTTTTATTTTGATTTTTGGACATTTTGACTTGACACAGGCTATGCGATTTCATATGCTTAATGCATGAAAAGATTGGTTATGGGCCAAAATCAGAATGAAGTAGGTGTGTTTCCACCATGGCTCTCAAAGGTCAAGCAATTTTCTCTAGTAAAGGTGGAAGACCTCCATTAATAAGAGTGAAGCAATATGATTTATGCATGATGTGAGACATACAACATACAACTAAGGGGTTGCTAATCTTTTATTATCTTGATTTATGTCCTATGCTTTAGGTGAGGTTATGGGTTATTTAGTTTAATTTTGAGTTGATTAATTCAATAAAAAATTTATTTTTTTCATAAGAGTCTAATCTCATCCATGCCATTCACCAATCACCAAGAAATTAAGAAACTAGAAAAATTATGCCATCCTAATTGCACAATCATAAACATAACATCAATCAATTTATAAAATTAGCATAAAAGGGTCAAAGGCCAGTGCAATCGGGTACTACCATACAACCTGAAAAGAAATATGGGGAGCCGAGCTCTACACATACAACCTAGATTACAAATGAATAATTTTAATTAAAAGGAATTCATGTTATAGGGGTCTTCATTCTTCATTTTTTCATTTCTTCCTTTCTTCATTTCTTTCTTTCTTCATTTGACTTTGGGATGTAGTTTGCTCCAAGGCTTCACATGGTACATAAGACATGGTCTTATAACCAATGTTCATCCTAATTCCCCCATAACATTCATTACAAATCTTAATTGCAAAATTTACATCAAAATGGGAAAGATAAATCTAACTAAACTTGTAAAATAGAGATTAGCTAAACATACCACACAACCCAAGCAATTATATGAATGATTTGGACTTAGCACCCCACACATGGGTAACCAAGTCCATCTATCCTAATTTGGGTTATGCTTATGGGTATAAGTAACCTACAAAACAAAAGCATTTATATTTTTATTATAGTACCCCTTAAGCATAACCCCTGTAGAAAATATGATTAGGCTAAGATTGCTCTATCATCTAGTCTGTGCACATGCACCCTAATATCCAGTCTAAAACATTACATGACAAAACATAATCAGGCATCAAACCATGCACAGTTTTAACATAGAGCTAGAAATGATGACTTTGCCTAATGTGTGTGCCATTTAAGGCTAGGCCGCACTCCATAAGTCTGATTTTCCTTTCTCGATTCGTGAAAAAAGATGACTATGCTTCTTCCTTTTTGCCTAGGTAAATCATCAAAATCCCTTAAAGCTTGCATTGGATGTTGTTTCCTTACCTACATTTTGAGATCAAGTTTCAGCTCCTGCTATTTGCCTTTTAGGAGGCTTGTCTTAGTCTTATAAGCAATCTGGTAAGCAAGCATACCTTATTGCATTTCAAGTCTTAAGGTAATCCCTTGGGAAAGAAAGTGCTAGTTCTCTTGCCAATATTTGTTTTATATCTTCTATAATATAATCTTCCATTCTGATAAGATCTTCTTGGCTGTGATTCAAAAGGTCTAAGAATGTATATATATTAGACCTTTTGAGACAATTATAGGTCCTAGAAGACAATTCTAATTGGTCAATAAAAAGACATGTCAATGGAATTCTTTTTTTTTATTTTTCTTGAGATTAGTGAATATATCTTGAAATGAAAAAAAGGTGGATTCCATCTATTTTCATTTTTCTTGAAATTAATGTCCTATTCCTCTGCATGTAGAATCAATAAATTAATCAAATTATGAGAAGCTTCATAAAGTGCTTCTTTAGACTAAACTTCCATTTGTCCATATTTATAGATAGTGTCTCTCTTATTTTTCATTCCCATTCCCATAAGAATGAACATTATGATTTGCATTTTGACTAGGCATAGATACAATATATATTGGATAACTTTCATTGTGAGAGTCATTTGTGAATTTTATATAATATTCATGGCCTCTCTTGATTTGAAATTCAATACACAAATCAGTTGGTTATGTCAGGTTATCTATATGCAATGTCATGTCAACTATTTGTACATATGGTGGTGAGATTATATCTTGAGGTGTTATGTATTTGGGACCTCATGCAAATGGATGCATCCTAACTCCACAATTATTTCTCAATACAATCTCTTTCAAATTTCATTAAATCTCATGTATTCTTAATACATGCTATCATAGAATATTCATTTTTTATTTCGATGTTGCACTATGATACATGTTCCTTCTATTTCTCCAAGTAAAGCCCTTCATATGGAAATACCTATGGTACTTTGACCTTTCATAAGTGAGGCCAATGAAAAATAAGAAAATACTTGTTTTCTACTCTTGATTTAACACATTTTCACTGTAGTGTTTGAGTGGATCATGCTACTTCTTCTCGAACCATACTCTTCTTTTTCTTTTGGATCAGATCATTAAATCATTTCTTTCTCTTGAAATCTTATGAATTCTTCTTTCTACAAGCATCTTTTTTAAGGGCAACATCCATTATGCATGGGTGTTACATCACATAAACTTCATAACATCCCATTTCTAATGAATGGCTTGTAATGCCACATCTCTTCCAGACCGACCCTTTATCATAACAAATGAAAGTTGCATACATTGAAAAGAGATTGTTCTTTTCCTCTTGTGCCTCTGAATCTAGAACAAAGCCCAAGAAACCACGACCTCAACATCTATAACAGTTATAATAATCTTGTGGAAACTTCGCTTGAACATGAATTACTTCTTTGGTACTCTATGTTCATTCTTTTGAACCGTACATGCATTCTTATGTAAACTAATTTTTATAGGTCATATTTTCTTTAGATCATATTCATAAGAAGAAAAGAAAGAAGAATCATAAATCTATAGTAAGATACGGGGATATCCATTTCATATGAAAATGAATTTTTTCTTCTTTGTTTTTACATGTACATGGGTTTTTTCTTTGAAAAAGTTCTTGATTCAAAACTTGAGAAGGATTACCCCTATCTCTGTTTATGTCTTGGATTGGAACAAATGAATATAATTCACCCCTGCATATGAATCAAGTGATGTTTTTTCACAAATTTGATGAATAGAAGACCTTATTTTCATATTTCTCATTCTCATTCTGAATCTCTTTTTTTTGGAAAAAAAATTAGTTTCTTGCATTTTTGAACTTCTCCCTACAAAAAAGTTGTTTCAAAGAATGATCTAATCTTTTGAATCTTTTTTGCGAAGTCAATAAATTAGACTTCTCCTGGTTGAATCATAATGACTCATTTTGATTTTGACTCTATCATGGGGTAGTATACCTATAAAATTGCACCAAATTCTCCCTAAAATCTAACCTAGAATTAGATATTCCTTATCTAATTGAACACAAAACATACCATTAGGAAGTGATTCAGTAATGAAACCCTCATGAATCAATTTTTGTTCTTTCATTCTGGGGAACTAATAGAGGAAGAGTTCTATAATTCACTTATCCTCTCTATTTTACAGATAGTAAGCCTAAGAGAAGCCAAGAGAATTGCCATATATAATAATAAATTTCTCCTTTTCTAGTAGAGTTTCTAGATCTGTCATTATACCTCGAGAAGTAGAAAGAACTCTAATTCCCAATCCGCCTAAAATCTTATTGAACAACCAATCATTTAGCCATCTTCTCAAAAGATTTATGACTATAGCCATGGAAATGGGGGCATGGTTTGGTAATATCTCAAATTTTCCACTCTTAGTAGAGAAAATAATCTCATGTAATCCAAAATTATTCAATTAGTCGCATATATTTCAAGACATTTCATCAATTTCTCTCTTCTTATAAGTTCATAGCTTTCACAGTAGCATCATTGATGTTACCTACCAAAGAAAAGACCTGCTCATGAAGACCGTTTAATTCTCTGGAAAGGATGAATTGAAACCCTCAAATTATTTTTACAAGACCAACATATTTTCTTCGAGAATCAGTAAAGACTTATGCCACAAAGAAAGGTTATGATAAGAAATGCTCAATCTTGCATGCTCTTACTATAGTGAATTCTTCGGATTGTTCATCCAACCTAAGCATCCTATAGCTACCTAGAATCCAATATCCATACAATTACCAATTTGGTAGGAAGAATGACCATGGTTTGAACCAGGTGGCAAAGGGCGTAGAACATAGAAATCCAGAGTTAGGCTCGGGTCACCAAAGCTAGAATTTGAGGGTCGGTATAAAGACAAACAAGCATATTCATAGTGGTTGTTGAGGCATTAGGATTAGGCTACACACCTTGTGACTCGATTAGCTTTAGGCCATAACTATAGAGCAAACCGTGGATGGAAAACCTTAACTTACTTAGCTCAATGAGGTACCAATCAGTTAGACCACCCAACAAACCAAACTTAGGGAGGACTTCTAGGATCGACCCATCTAGTTGATCAAGAAGGGTGATGAGAGGAATAGAAGGTCAAATCCATGCTCCACTTCAAGGTCACTGAGCAGAAGAGAGGGAATAGTTTGCTTATAGGTGCTAGTCGAGACATCATTTGTTTCTCCTCTAGCTGGTGAGGGACAACAATCCTTGGAATCATATTTATTGATATGTATATGGATAGATAGATAGTGACTCTTCCTCTTGATGATGAGGTACATAAAATCATCTTTCATCAATATCTAATTCAAGAGAGAATGGCCATGGGTACGAAAGGATCGATCAAGGAGAACCCCATCTAATCTATCATTAAACCAAAGACAAAAGGCTAGATTCTTCCATTTCACTATCTAGCCAATCAAGTAGAAGGTTTTGAAGTCTGGAAGAAGAAAGTTAAGTCCGGGCTTCTACAACCATATTTAGAATGAGATTAAAAAGGGGTTAGATTCATATGCTTAGGGAAGTTCTGATCAAGTAACTATCAATCCACCCAATGGAAAATTCAACCAAGTAGGGTAGGTCAGCTAGCTCCTTTCCATACATTTATCCAACCAAGTCCTAGAAGGAGTTTAAAGATCACATTGGTAAAGTTCATCTCTTTCTCTAAAGGTTTTCAAGTGCAATCTACAAGTTAAGTTTTAGCAAGGCAAGTATGATTTTGATCTTCAACATCAATGTGAAATGAAATCATGAGCGAGCTACTCCATGAAAATGCTCAAAGGTGGGGGATCTAAATAGACCTTATTACTCATTTTGTGGGTGTGGGACTAGTCCAATCATTCCCTTCCTCACATCACCTTCTTCTTATTCATCACCGGGAGTTGATTCAATTGCTAAAAAGGCATTTCCTCCAATAGTTTCTTACCCTTTAAGATAGGTGCTTTGTACCAGCTTGACTCTTTCAAGTATCTAGCTTACAAAAAGCCTGGACCAAGGATTGCTCTTGCTCTATATAAAGAGCATAACATACATGACTTTGACAAGCAAGATAACTTTGAATCACTCATCCTCTTGACTACAAAGCAACTGTCACTTTGAAATGGCTATCCTGATGGGAATCATCGGCTGATGAAGGAAAAGTTGGCTTACCTGTGCTCTTCCTCTTAAGAAAACTTGATTTAACGACTAGTGTGGGAGGAAGAAACCTGTGATGATCTTTCATACCGGTTCCCGAGGTGTGATTGGGTCCAGGCCCATGAAGATCATGAGATTACCTAAATCATTTCTCAGTCTGAAGAATATGTATGTTTCATTAATCTCTTTCTCTTCCTATTAATTTGTATTTGAAGTATGTCACTTCTAGATAGCTAGATTTAATAGTAGCCTACTGCGAGCTTCTGATATGGTAGCAAAGGAAAGCCCTTACGAATTGGTAGGAAAAATGGATCTTTAAGCTGAAAATGAAAGCCAGTAGTTCCTTTTCCTCATAGACTAAGGGATGAATTCTAGACCTAAAAGTAGTTATCTAAAACACTGATGCCACTTCTTTTGCTACCGACTTCTTTCAATCAAGAGGTTAAACTCAATCGATCTTTTTGGCTTTTTGAACTACTCACTTTGGGTGACTTGAAGGATATTCTGATTCAAGCTCTAAACCAAAGCTAATTTTTCTATATTGTACCCTCATCAACATCTCCTTATGCTGATTCGGGTCATGAACACTCAATGCTACTGGTTCTGTCATACTCTATGATATGATATTTCTTTCTACTCTCGAGATACTAGCTTTCTAAAGAGTAGTGATAGGTACAGTCACAATACCACTAAAAGTGTGATAGTCCTTCAAGCAAAGGGACTTAGGCAAATCCATCGAGACTATATCCATCACCAATGAAGCCAGAATGTTAGTAGGAGAACCCTAGGTTAAGTAATTGTTCAGTGGTACAATCTACATAGCGGTTCCTTATAATACTAAGTCATTCCTTCCCTTAGTGCACCCTTTTCAATCTTATTATGCACAAGTAGCCTATTACAAGAAAGAAAAGAGGAGGAGACAAAGGAGAAAATCTCAATGCAAAAGCTTTAGCTCTTGCTTCTCTTCCACCTACCCAGATCCTTCTCACCATCCATCTTCTCCCTTATTGATCAGACGTTTCTATTTGAAAATCAATTGGTTATGGTTGGAGAATCATTCTTTTCCTTTTTTTTTTTTGCCTACAATGTCAATCGAGAAAGAAGATGAGAAGACAAAAGTAGCAACTCCTCATGAATCAATTTTTACACTTTCATTCTAGGAAACTAATAGAGGAAGAGTTATTTAATTCACTTCTCCTCTCTATTTTACAAATAGTAAATTTGAGAGAAGCCAAGAGAATCACCATATATAATAATAAATTTCCCTCTTCTGGTTGAGCTTCTTGATTCATCATTACACCTAAAATCTTATTGAACAATTAGTCGTTTAGCCATCTTCTCAAAAGGCCTATGTATATAGCCATGGCAATGGGGGCTTGGTTTAGTAATATCCTAATTTACCCACTCTTAGTTGAGAAAAGAATCTCATTCACTTCAAAATCCCAAATTATTTAATTAGGAGTCAGTACACAAAGATTTCAAGTCATTTCTTCAATTTCTCTTCTCTTCTAAGTTTATAGCTTTCACGTAGCATCATCGATGTTACCCACCAAAGAAAAGACACTGAGACTAATTCTCTAGAAAGGATGAAATGAAACCCCTAATTATTTTTATGAGACCAACATATTTCCTTGGAGAACCATTAAAGACTTCTGCCACAAAGAAAGGTTGTGATAAGAAATACTCAATCTTGTGTGCTCTTGCTATAGAGAATTCTTTGGATTGTTCATCCAACCTAAGCATCCTATAGCTACTTAGGATCCAATCTCCATACAATTACCAATTTTGGTAGGAAGAATGACCATGGTTTGAACTAGGTGGCAAAGGGCGTAGAACATAGAAATCTAGTGTTAGCCAAGCCGGGTCACCAAAGTAGGGGACCAAATCTAAAAATTTGAAAGCAGGGTCAGATATAAAGACAAACAAGTATATTCATAGTGGTTGTTGAGGTACAGAGGATTAGTTTTCTACACACCTCATGACTCGATTAGCTTTTAAGGCCATAACTATAGAGCAAACTGTGGAGTGACAAACCTTAACTTACCTTAGCTCAATGAGGTACCAATCCAGTTAGACTACCACCCACAAACCAAACTTAGGGGAGGACTTCTGGGGTCGACCCATCTAGTCAATCAGGAAGGGTGATGAAAGTAATAGAAGGTCAAATCCATGCTCCACTTCAAATTTACTGAGCATAAGAGAGGGAATAGTTTGATTATATGTACCCATTCGTTTCTCCTCCTCTAGCTGGTGAGGGACAATCGACAAATCCTTGGAATCACATTTGTTGATATGTATATGGATAGATAGATAGCGACTCTTCCTCTTGATGATGAGGTACAAAAAGAGAATCATCTTTCATCAGAATATCTGATTCAACGGGAAGAGATGAAGAGACCATGGATCATAGAAAGGATTGGATCGAAGGGAGAACCCCCCATCCTAATCTATCATTAAACCAATAGTTAAAGATAGGCTAGATTCTTCCATTCCACTATCTAGCCAATCAAGTAGAATGTTTTAAAGTCATTTCGGAAGAGATGGTTAAGTTAGTTGATCCCGAGGATTCTACAACCATATTTAGGAATGAGGCTAAAAAAAGGGTTAGATTCATATGCTTAGGGAAGTTCTGATCAAATAACTATCAATCCACCCAATATAGAATTCAACCAAAGAGGGTAGGTCAGCTAGCTCCTTTCAAAACGTTTATCCAACCAAGTCCCTACAAGGAATTTAAAGAGAGACATTGGTATGTGGGTTCATCTCTTTCTCTAAAGGTTTTCTAAGTGTGCAATCCTACAAGTTAAGTATTAGCAAGTAAGATTTTGATCTTCAACATCAATGTGAAATGAAACCACGAGCGAGCTACTCCATGAATATGCTCAAAGGTGGGGATCTAAATAGACTTTATTACTCATTCCATGGGTGTGGGACTAGTGCAATCATTCCCTTCTTTACAACACCTTCTTCTTATTCATCACCAAGATTTGATTCAATTGCTAAAAGGCATTTCATCCAATAATTTATTATTCCACAACCTAAAGCTCTTTAAGATAGGTGCTTTCTACCAGCTTGACTCTTTCAAGTTTCTAGCTTATGGAAAGCTTGGACCAAGGATTGCTCTTGCCGCTCTATAGAGGAACTAGCATAACAAACATGACTTAGACAAGCAAGTCAACTCTGAATCACTCATCCTCTTAACTACAAAGCAGTTGTCACTTTGAAATGGCTATCCTGATGGGAATCATCGGCTGATGAAGAAAAGGTTGGCTTACCTATGCTCTTCCTCTTAAGAAAGCATAATATAATGTGATTACAGTATTGGTGTGGGAGGAAGAAACCTATAGACAATATTTTGTACTCTAGGTGTGATTTTGGTTACAGGCCCATGGAGATCATGAGATTACCTAAATCTTTTCACACTGCACAGAATAGGTATGTTTCATTAATCTCTTTCTCTTCCTATTAATTCATATCTAAAGTATGTCACTTCTAGATAGCTAGATTTAATCGTAGCCTACTATGGACTTCTTATATGGTAGTGCAGGAAAGCCCTTACAAAATGGAAGGAAAGATGGATGGCTATAAGCCTGACTGAAATGAAAGCCAGTAGTTCCTTTTTCTCATAGACTAGAGGATGAATCTCTTGACCTAAAAGTAGTTATCTAAAATTGATGCCACTTCTTTTGTTACTGACATCTTTCAATCAAGAGGCTAAACTTGATCTATCTTTCTGGTTGCCAAAATCCTCACCTAGGTGACTAAAGGATATTCTGATTCAAGCTCTAACTAAAGTTATTTCTTTCCTATATTGTACCCTCATCAACATCTCCTTTGATTGTCATGAACACTCAAAGCTACTAGTTTTATCATACTCTATGATATGATATTTCTTTCTACACTTGAGATACTGGCTTTCCAAAGGGCAGTGGTAGGTATAGTCTCAGTACCATTGAAAGTTTGATAGTCCTTCATGCAAGGGACTTAGGCAAAACCATTGAGACTATATCCATCATTAACGGCTAATGTTAGGGAGAACCCTAGGTTAAGTGCGTGGTAGAATGTAGAGCATAGGTTCCTTCTAATACTAAGTTATTCCTTCCCTTAGTGCACACTTTTCAATCTTATTAAGCACACAGCCCGTTGCAAGGAAGGAAAGAGGGGGAGACAAAGGAGAAAATCTCAATGCAAAATCTTTAGCTCTTGCTTCTCTTCCACCTACCCAGATCATTTGTCCTCACCATCCATCTTATCCCTTATTCATAAGATGTTTCTATTTTAAAATTGATTGGTTATGGTTGGAGAATCATTCCTTTTCTTCTTTTTTATCCTACAATGTCTGAATCAGGAGAAAAAAGATGAGAAGATAGAAAGTGCAGCTAGCTCACTCCCCAGACTCAATAGAGGAAGTCTCTCCTTTGGCTCCCCTTCTATGCAAGATTCTAAACTAGTTCTTATTCAATATCATCAGGGAAAGATGCTAACTCAATGCTATTCCTAGTGTCATCTCTTTTCTTCTCAATCTAGTAGCCTTCAAGAAGCCCTCACAGCTGATTCACTTATGCCATCTCCTTCCCCTACAATTGGATATTTCTTTGATTACTAGTGCAAGATTTAGCATTATTGTCACTGCTGATCTCTCTGCTATCACCCCATTGGATAGCCTTTTGATTTTGAAGCAAATTCTCAAGTAGCTCCCTCACTTTTTATGGCATTTGTCCTTTCTTTCATCTCATGTACCTATCTTGATTTTTCAACTAGACAAATAGTCGATAAAAAACTCTTCCTTGGTATGAGGGGAATTAGGGATTGAAAGTATCTAGGTACCAAAGGCCGATGAAAGCCTTCCCAAAGGAATTAGGTTTAGTTGCCTACATGGCTACTTATAGTAGCTCCCAAAGATAAGGAATAGCCTTTACTGCCAACCAACCTTTCCTCTTTCTTTGACTGTGCTTATGTGTGTGTGTCTTCTTCTTTGGGAGATATTCTGATTCTAGAATATAGAAAGAAAAGTGAACTTTTTCTTCTATTTGAAGTATAGTGGATCAAGAAAGCTCTTCCCATAGTGCCTTAGGCCTATCCTAGAGGCTAAGATTGACTACTTCAGAGAGCCTGACCTAGCCAAGAAGCCAAGGCCACCTTTCCTTCCTTGTCGGTGATATCGACTTGGGTGGCTGGGGTAGAATAGTTTTGTTGACCATTGCCTTTTGCTATGCCTGAGATGGTATCCTTTGTTTGGGCAGTATGCTTTCAGGTAGTATGGTTTATGTTCTGATAGTCAATTTCATTAGTGAAGCTAGCCTATTTGAGAAAATCACTTTCTCTCTCCTTCAAACTTCACTCTTGAAAGGAAGGGATATGAATAAGGCCAAGGAAAGTTGTCCAATTTCTTCAATCATTCTTATGTCAATTTTACTTAGATCTTGCTACCTTTCCCTCTCCTGCACCTGGGCTCTATTTATTATGCATTGATATGCCAATGATGATTTAGCCAAGTGCTTTGATGCCACTTCTAAAGCTAGCAACCTAACCTCTACCTTGAAGACCATGTATTGCTTGTCTTTATTGGAGGTGTACACTACTTGATAGAAAAGTGAAGAGCACCTTGATGTTGGGGAAGGAAAGGAACTGATTTACCATTTCCAAAGGACAATGATGGAGGAAGCATAGCAGGCATCTATTTCTTCTCGTACCATCTGAGATAAAAAAAAAGGAAGGGTTGATGCGATCAATCTGAGTCATATTTTTGTGCTATCAAGAAGATGGAATTTTGGGATGAGAAAGCCCGAAAGTAGATACATGATCAGCCCTACCCTATTAGAGAAGGGACCGCTTATCCTTTAACTATAATACCTCCTTGAAAAGAATATACATATTGTGTGACACTTTATAGTAACTCATTATTGGTAATGATAGATTTTTTTCTCTCGGTAATAATAGGTTTTGTTCTAGTGCCTAAAAAGAATATTTCAAAGCTTTTATATGTTCTCCATTCCTTGTGCGTCTAAGACCTATGTTATAGAGTATATAACTTTGATCATAGGGATCAATTTCTGGTCCCATAGCTTTCTAATAATTCTATAAAGCTTTTGTTCCTTTGGATTGAGCTTACATCCATTACGATCATTTATTCTAGTCAAAGAATCTCCATTCCAGAACCATACATGAGATTTTCATCTTCCATCCTTATGTGCATAATGAAAAGTAGAATCTATATATAGAATAGTAAGCTTTAAGCCTTTGATCTCTTTTTCATTCAAGGTGGGAGTAGGCTTTATAACCGGATGTTGAATTACCAAAAGATGATTGGAAGAACTACTTTTTTTTTGGTACTTGGAAATCAAATTTGAAAGCAATGCCTTTCACTTCACCCTTTCATCTATCATTGCTCTCATATCAATTGCATCGAAATTTTAGCTCGGAAGAGTCCTCTTTGCAATCTTAATGTCTCCTTTTCTAAGGACTCAAGGAGTAGGAAGTGTCTGCAAGCCTAGTCCTTTGTGCTCGGACTCCAACAAGCATGAAAGGTAGGGCTAGTCTAGGTATGAATCCTTTCATAGAGAAAGTCCTTTTGTAAGTATAAGGTACCCATCTAAGGGATGCAATGAGTCTATATGCAAAGCATCCTATAAGAGTCCTCTTCTGTAATAGGAACTCTGAAGCTCCTATCTTATAAGCAGAAGAAAATGAAGATCTAGAGCGAGCCTTCCTCTTTAGTAGCCCTTCCGACAAATAGATTCAATTGCAATAGTTATTCTAATAGTGGAAATTTCCCATGGTTCTGCCCTACTATCTTCATTATGACCCAAGGCTCACTCGGTACCCTAAGCGAAGTCTAAGAAGACTTCCCTTGCTTTTTAGAGTTCTTGCTTATAGCCAAGCTAAGGTGCTGAGCGGTTCAAAGGTGCAAAGAGATGAATAAATCATTCAAGTGAGTGAGCAAGGTGCATAGTAAAGATAGAGAATGAAGTAAATGGAAGAGAATAAGAAAGAGAAGATGAGAACTTAGCTTTAGCTATGATAATCGATCATAGCATATATGTGTAGAAGATACGAGGCAAAGAAGGGAGGTTAGAGTAGCATGGGGAGAGATAGCAATAGTGGCAAAGAGTGTTTCATCTACCATTGCTTTCTTCCTTCTAGTTAGAACTTTGGATAGTCTAAGTGCAAAAGAGCGTTATGATGAAAGAACCCTAAAGCAAGTTGCACTAGCAGGGGCAAAAGGGATCCTACAATAAGTAGGAAAAATGCTATTTGTTCTCAATTTTTATGTACCTGTTTAGATACGGACCAAAACTCATAAGCCAAGCCGGCTTGAATCTTTCTTTCTTGAGAACTAGCATTGCCCAAAGTAGAATCATAATAGGGGATCTTTTCTTATCCCAGGCTAAGCTAACTAGAAGACTCAACAGCGATGAATTTATGGATCCCAAAGCAAGAACCATGGAAAGAGGAAGATTCCTCTTTTCTTTTATCCCAGTAAGAAACGACTAGCTCTTAGCTGCAGCCCCATCAACTATCTGACTTTCTATCTTCTTTCTAATCTCTTACTTTGTCCTTACTCCTCGTGATATCTATAGTGGAGAAGACTTTCATACTAAAATTGATTCACGAGGCTTTTAGAAATAGTAGAGTATAAGAGGAGATATTATCAAGAAGCAAAGAGATCCCTCGAGGATCTATAGAAAGCACCTAATGACCATACCATATTGCCACCTACGAGCTTATTTTAAGCTTGTTTATGAAAGCTATTCACTCGCATATGCCTGTACCCCCAACAATTTCAAATTAGACTCCCACTTATCTTCAAGTATGAAGTGATTTGTACATAAGAAGGATTGCAATTGAGTCAATTGGAACTGGACTTTTTTATTCAGCACTGGATGGGCTTACCAATCAAGCTGAATAGACGAACTAAACTACCATGACTCTAGCTAATCGCATCGACATTCCATGGAGACTATAAAGATAGCTTCGCTCCTAATTTAACTTGCTTGGCTCCTTTGCTTCCTTTTTGACTGACTTTGTTGCAACCATTAGACAGCTATTTGGATTCTCTCTTAGGAAAAAGAATTCTTCCTTTATTGAAGCTGCTAGATAGTAAGATGAACTTGCAAAAAGAAGAACCTAGTTGATAACAACCAATTTTTGAACAAGTTAAAGAGATAAGACCACCTTCATAGATATTCTTTTCGAAAATATAAGAAGAGCAAGGACTTTAGGATAGACTTGATTGAGAGATAGATTAGGCTACTTTCTATAAAGAATCCACCTTTCCCATAGGACCATAGGTGTGAGAGTAGATCATTCTACTCTAGCTTCTCCACATTGAATCTCAAATATATCTAATAGACGAAATCAATCCTTTGACCGTTAATACAGATTCCTAACTGATTGTTATCCTAACTCTTTCAACATCTGCTCCATCTCTAGCTTCCTCAACCAAGCCATCGATTGGACAGAATGAAGATAAGGAACTAGCTTGCCAAGAAAGAATGGATTGCTTTGGAGAGCTAATGGTACTAGACTGAAAGCTGTGGGAGAGGGAGAACTGGCTTGGCACACTAGGAATCAAAAGCTTAGCATGTTAGGATAGGCGTGGGAATAAAATCATTCCATCTTCACTCTCTAGTAAATATAGATCTCACTCATTCTTGTTTATACTCTCTCCTCACACATCTAATTCTGGTCCATCTACTTCTTCTTCTATGGATTCATGTGCTATATTCTAAAAATAGGGAAGTATGACTCTATCCATTCTTTTCACTATCTAAGTGAATGCTTTATGCCTTAGAATTAGAAAAAGGTGGGAAAGATTTGACAAAGATTTGCTTATGAAAGAAGAGCAATCAATCAGCCATGCACACCATAAGCATGGACACCACCATCTATGCCCAAGTGCCAAAAGAGCTAGAGTTGCCTTCCTATTGAATACTAATTAGAGTGAAAGGAAAGGTTGCAAAAATAAAGAAAGAGAAATCAGCCCAAGAATTTCTATAGTTGACTCTTTGACACCAAAAGTAATTGTGGAAGAGAGAGATGGATGTCTTGCGTCATTCTCTTTGGAGCTGGGTTGGTAAGGACTTTGCCTAGATTTTCATGGAAGGTTGGAACTCTCTAGTATGAATATAGAATGACTTTTCTTAGAAATTGAGTGGAAGAAAGTCTTGAAAAGAAGTTGTTGGTTTCATGAGAGCTTCCTGCGTAATAGAATCTTTTTAGAGAAATCTCTTTCACTATCTTAGTCTTCTTCCTTTTTTTTTCTATTTTCTCTTATCTATGAATTTCATAATAGCTTCACTTCTCTCATTCTATACTTGCTTTAGTTTTTTTTAAAATAGGGCTTTGTTAGAAAGATTGACAAAGTCTTCTAATCAATGCCTTTTGTGCATAGAGGAAGTCTTTCTCTTCCATGACCTGCTTTATAAATGGCCTTCTTCTTTTGACCAGATGTTTGGACAAGATTTGTGAAACTGTATTGAAAAGTCCAATCGATCTGAGTTGAGTCACTAACTAAGGACTCAAGTTTTTAGGGAATAAAGGGTTTTTGAAACTACTTAGAGATACATTCAAGGGCTTAGCTGAGTGTGAGGGCCTACATTATCTCCATTAGTACCTAAGATCAAGACTATGGCCCATCTAATGGTTCTCAAAACATGGCCTTTTCTGACTAGTCAATGGGGTGATACCATGCCTATTTACAATGAAACTGGCTTTCTGACCTAGGGCTGCTACATTATGTATGTAGGCCTCTACTTGACCGCCTCACATGTTCAGCTTTGTTAGGTAGGCCAAGCACATCCATCAACAAAGGTCTCATTCAAGCAAAGCAAATTATAGTCAAGAAAGGTTCTATCAAAAATGATCTTCTAACTTCAGTAGTCTTGTGCCAAAGATCAATGTTGACTTGAGTAAGTAAGTCCGGTTCCCAATATTATTATAGGTCTAGTTAATGGCCCACCGTTGAGGAGGTAGTCATCATCGAAATGCTTCTCACTTTTTCTAAGAAAGATTACTCTAAGATGGTCATTGACGTTGAGTGTTGAGCTAGAAGCACAATAAAGAGGAATGAAATGAAGTATTCTTTGGATGCTATTCATTAAGGGCATATATATATATGGATTCTCATTTTGAAAAACCACAACTTTCATTATTCACCTCCTTCCCCAGCTGGTCCCGGGTTCTCACACTTCACTGGCTCCAAAATGCCTTTTGGGTGAGAACATTATGCCCTTTAAACTCTACTTATAGTCAGGTAGTCTATGGTCATACAAAGTATGAGTAAGTAGATACAATGGGACTACTAAATGTTTCACTTTTCTTCAGTTCATTGCTAACTAGGGTGGCCTAAAATAAAATGCATGTCCTCGGGGGCCAGGCACATCAACCTCTCATTCATGCATTCATATAAGAATAAAAAAAAATAGAAATAAAAGAAAGAGGGGAATTGGGGGTTTGACCTTCAAAAAGGCATCCAAATCAACTGAATCGAGGCAATAACAATACCTTTATTTGGGGTTATACCATAGCAAGCTATCCATTGCATTCTCACCTTGCTCCTTCTTGCTTTGTTGGATATACATGCTCCTTACTACTACATATTTGTTGATAATGACATCCATATCTTTATGCATGAATGGAAGGTTTTCACCCTTCTTAGAAATGATTTTTAGCTTTGAATCAATAGGTATTACTTCCAAACAAAGTCTAACACTAACCACTTTTGAAAAAAATCAAATTATTGCCTTCTTAGTGAAAAGATGGTCTATTCTCTATATAGCAATCATTTCATATAGGATCTCTTTTCTTCTTATTTTGTTTTAGAAAACTTTTTAAGATGAGTCAGTATAGTGATAAAAGATGAATATGATCATCCTCATTCTTTATAGCTTCCAACCATTGGTTTCTCATTCAAAATCATGAAAGAGGCTCCTCTCATCAGATACTTAGATGGTCACTCTGAGGCCTTGGGAAACTTATCCAATCGGCCTATCTTCAAGTCAATTGACTTGAAAGTTGGTTGCTAACTTCACCGCATTTAAGGTAAGAATGGATAGCATAGCTATTAGATTAGGTCCATAGGAGTCAAGACATTTTCCTTTTCTTCAATCATGTCTCAAAATAAATAGGCTTGAGGCTTCCATTCTATAAGAGAGTCAAAATGCATAGCAAATAAAAAGCTACTGACTAATAATCCACAGAGCAAGATGGCTATAATTGAGCATACATTTCAACTCAAGAATGAATGAGATCTATCCCACCAATGGCAACTCCTAGTATGAAGCTTGATCTATCTAGCTGAAATTAATATATCATTTCACTATGCAATCTAGTTGCCACTTCACTAACAGCCACAAAGGTCGAAGGAAAGTTAGATGAAAGTGATCCTAATGGAAGCTCGAGACCAAGGTTGCATAGAAAAATAGCGAACTTCTGTATTCACCAATTTAGGAGTTTGATTGGGCTAATGAGAGAAGAAAGAAAGGTGCAACTAAGAAGTTTTGAACCTTTTTTATTGTTTCCTTTCAAATAGAAGCACTAAACCAAAGAATAAACATAGTTCCCTGTGATCTCATCCCTACACACAAGCCTTTTCTTCGTGCATGCCATGTTGTGCTCTTGAGAGAGTGACACCTCTAATGCCTTCGCTGCTTCATTTTCCTATCATCCGGTTTGGGTCTGGCCTATCATAGTCCCCCTCACCCAAACAAGTCACATTATTTTTTCTAGAAGAGAAGGTGATAGCATTCTTTGGATGAGTCAGGACCTGGAATAAGAAGAGGTCATCACTAGCAACTTCTCTGAAAGTAGAAAGCTAGGAAGGTTATATATTCATGATCACTAACACTTTTTTATTGATTCATCTAATTACGTAGGTAGAAGAATGTGTGATCTCCTTCAAGTCTGGATCAAGCATGATCACATTCCTAGATTGGAAACCACCTTCCTTATAGACTGGTTTACATATGCCAAGGTGTTATAGTACATCAAATCATTGAAACTTTTAGAAAGTGGAAAGTATGTACTAGTTTGATCAACTTCAAGTAGAAAAAAAATGAACACTGGAATTCACTGAGGTGATGGATGGGGTTGCCGAAGGCATAAGTGAGGAGCCACAAGGAACCATTGGTAGGAGAGATGGACTTGATGAAAAAAGATCTCAAGCACCCACCATACCAAAAAGGAGTTCCTAAATGAAGCCTCTCTAGGGGTTAGATGTGCGATTCCAATCTTCATATTTGGTTGAGTGAGAGGTGCTTAAGAAGGGATATCAGACAATGACCTCACAGGGACTTTGATCATGTAAATGAGTCGCTAGAAGAGATGCACCGCCAAGGACTCAAACTTTGGTGAACACTAAAAGATTTGTTAAACTTTTTTTTTTTTTGGGAAGAGATAGGATAATGGATCACTTTCTTTAAGGAATGAATGTAGAGGAGCTACAATAAAAATAAAAAATGTCAAACTTTCTTTATAAAATTAGACATGTGGTGCAGTCGACGATCTTTTTGAGAGTGTATGCAAAATGAATCATATTATTGAGGCAATGGGCATAATTCTAGATAGCCTACAAAATATACAACCTTTAATGTTGAGGCAATTATTTTCATCCCAATAGAAAATACATATCATCAATGATCTAAGGAAGACCGGCAATGGGAGACCTCACCATGAAGTCACAAAGCCAAGCCCCCACAAGAAAGATAGAAGATGGTAGATGAAAGGTGCCAACTCAAAACCAACTTGCCTAGGCAACCCAGTAATGATGAACCTATGCAGCAAAATGATGATAGAAAGAACATAAAATCCTTCAGTGACCATGGACAAACTGATCCTTCATTGGACGGGTGGCTAGTTCCCAATTTTTCTTTTTCTTCTTTTGTTTTTCATCCCCACTCACTAAGCTATGGGCCCTCTTTGATAAGGTGCAAAGGTTCATTTCAACTTGAATGACAATTTGGGTAGATTAGAATTTGGCTCAAAAGGGTACTTTAGGTCACTTTGGGTCAAGTGAGCCTAAGTGGGTAAATTGACTTGATCAAAGCTTGAATCAAGTTTGATTGAACTCACATATGTACTTATGATTGAAATATAAATCCATTTGCAAGTGATGTGGACTCAAATGGGTTTTGATTCATTTGAAAATTTCAAGTTCAAAGGGTGAACATGAGTTTGATTTGGATTTGATTTTTGAATTTAGTTTTGATGATTGAAGTTTATGTTTATATTTTAATTCATGATTGAAGGATTGATTGAATCATGAAGAAAAATCAAGCATTTGGCTTGATTTGAATTTTATTTGGCTAAGTTCAAGATTTTGACTTGGAAGGCTTAGGTTGAATTTTGGTTGAATTTGAATTTGATTTTTGAATTTAGTTTTGGACATTTGAATTTATATTTCATTTTTATTTGTTAATATAATGAGAATATAAATGGGTTTTTAGAAAATATTTTGAATTTGAATTAATTTGGATTTGATTTAGGCTAAGTCCATAAGATAGAATCAAAGTCTCTTAGAACAATTTTTTTTCTTTTTTTCTTTTGCAATTTGGAATTCAATCATGGGTTTCAATCATTTGAAATTGATTTAAGTTTGAGAAAATCAATTAAGTTGAAATTGATTTAAGTTTGAGAAAAATCAATTAAGTTTGGAAGTGATTTGAGATTTGAAGTTGATTTGATTTGGAGTTTGACTTGAAAGGAGGAAGTGAGGATTTAGTTCAAGCTATAGGGTATGCAAATTTTCTAACATCCCTAAGGCATGAACTATTCCTATTCCTAACTTTTCTAAGCCTTTAGGGTTAGGTTGAGTGTCCACCTAATTACTAGATGTGTCTTAAGATGGAGGGATTGAGAGCTCATTCCAAAAATGAGGTCAACACCCCCTAAATAGGAAGAGGGGTACTTTACTAATAAGGGGGAAATTATCTTGCACTTGACTGTGAGGGACCTCTCGATACCGCTCCATGGGGTTCACTTCATCACTAGTGGCCAGTTTCCTATCACAAAGCCTTTTCCCAGTGCGTAAACCCCAGCTCCAACAAGGAAGGTGTTAGTGCTTTCTCATGGGGTAAAGAATGCTAATCCTTGTGCTACTCCCATGGAAAGAATCTAAGAAAACATGAAGCGTTCTCTTAGTTTTGATACTGAAAGCTGCCCTCTCTTGACTGGATTTTTTTCCAACCTACTATGAGGATCACATATCTCATACATCATCTTTCTCCCTCCTGGGTTCCCGTGGTTCCTATGCCACCATGTTTCCCATCCTTTTCTTTTAGTGCTTTGTGGTAACAATTTCATCAATTTTCTTTTAGAGAATAAGATATATACTTCCATCTTCACTCTATGTAATAAAATGTGGATGGAAATATACATATCTCTTTTTTCTTTATGCATTTTGACACCACATAGATCCAGATATTTCTTATTGAGGGTGATCAGGCATGACATTGAGGAGAGGTGTACTATCTCAAAAGATAGAAGTCACCACCCTACAATGGACCTAATCACCTCAACAAGGACTCCTAAGGATAATGGGTCTGCATATGTACCAAAGATTCTTTTCCTACTTTACATGGAAAAGTAAAGTAAGTGATTAAAGAGAGGGAGTTATCATCGAAGCCAAAGGAAGATAAGTAGGAGATGCCCATAATGTTAGGAAACCCAACGAGTGTCTTAAACTATCCTATGATTGGGCTCTACATTTTTGAAATTGATTTAATTTATTTAAGTTGAGTTTTTCATAAGAAATTTATGGCTTATGATTCCATAACATAAGATTAAGGAAATGCCTAAGAAGTGAGTATTTAAGCTTATGGCCCATAAAGGGGAAAAGAAACCTCAAAACCTAAATCTAGGGAGCTTTGGCGAGGGCTGAAAGTACAACCTAAATCAAAGTTAAAAATGGGTATTTTGTTTGCATCCATAAGAGAGGACAAACCACTCGACTGTTTAGACTTACAACTGCCTGGGGTGGCCGCCAACTAACTCTTCCTACGATTTTAAATTCATATAGGCAAGTTATATGCTTTATGCAAGATAGCTAGGCTATTATTTATTTAGAAAGAGACTAAGTTCTTAAACTCACTCCCTAAAGAGACTAGATCATGTAAGGGTATGCTTAAAATGATCTAAATCTAATGCAATTTAGATTTCATTTTTTTATTTTTGGACAATTATTTTGACTCAAGCTAATAGGATTCATATGCTCAATGCATGAGAAATGAGTTTATTGGCCAAAATCAGCAAGAAGGGAGATGGTGTATTTCCACCATGGCTCTCAAAGGTCAAGCCAAGTTTTTCTGGAAAAGGTGAAAATCCTCCAATCAAGAGTGAACACAATATGCATTTGTGCATGATGTTACAAAAGAAGTACTCATCTAACTAAGGGGTTGCTAATTCTTTTATCTTGATTTTTAGCCTAAGCTTTAGGTGAGGTTATGAGTTCTTTATTTTAGTTTGAATTGTTAAATTTGGTAAAGATTTATTTTTCCCTATGAGCTTAATCCACATCCAAGCCATACATAAAGTAAGGAAGAAACTAGGAAAAGGATGACACTTAATGCACAAGCTTAAACAAATCATCAATCAATTTATAAAGTTAATCATAAAAGAATAAGAAGCCATTGTGGTCAGGTACCATCACACAAACCCATAAACAAGTTGAGTAATCGAGCTCTACCCTTATACAACCCAGATTATAAATGAATTACGTACAATTAAGCAAGAAACTCATTGTAATGGGGTGTTCAAGCTTCATTTCTACATTCTTCTTTTCTTCTTTCTTCTTTGGTTCCTTCTTTTGGATGGTTGGAAGGTGGATGGTCCAAAGGCTTCACATGGTGCATAGGATGAGATCTTATGACCAATGTGCTCATCCTAATCCCCATAACAGTCATTCCAAAATCCTAATTAAATAAATTACATGAAAAGAAAAAGTAAATCTAAGTAACACCTGCAAAATAAAGATTAGCTGAACGAACCACACAAATTCCAAGCATGTATTGGACTTATCACCCCACACATGGATGACTAAATCCACCTAGCATATTATATTATGCTTAGGGGTATAAGCACTTGCACAATAAAAAGTATTTATATTTTTATTTATCACAGCACCCATTAAGCACAATCCCTTGCAGAAAATAATGGTTAAACTAAGATCGCCCTACCATTCATTCTATGCACATACATCCTAACATTCATACTAAAACATATATCACAAAACAAAAGTAAGCATCAAACCATGCACTACCATAACCTAAAGCTAGAAGTAGTGACTTAGCATAATGTGTGTGCTTTTAAGGTTTGTGTAGTATGCTTAGCTTTATATTTGTTAGAATTTTCTAAGTATGAAGACTGTTCAACTTAGAGGAGGGTTACATTTAAGTAATTTAAATTTTTTTGGATAGATTTTATTTTTATGTTTTGATTGGGTTTAAATGAATCCAAGAATTTATTACTAAGTTATAAAGAGAGGGAAAGAGAAGAGAACTTCTCTTTCCTTCCCTAACCTAAGTAATTTCTAAAGTTGATTCATGTTTTAGTTTTGTTTAGTGAATATTTTAATTAAGTGTTTTAATTAATCCTAAGTTTAGATGAACTTTAAACAAACATATTTGAAAAGAAAGACATTTCAAGATTAAATAAAATGAACTAAATTCACAAAACATACACCACTTCATTTCTTTCCCAACATGTATGACATGCATATGAATGAGTCTTAAGCATATCTATACATACAAATGAGAATATTTAGCACACTTCATGATACATGCTAAGAAATTCATTTAAGAAAATTTGAATGATTATGTTGCATTATTCTTATTAAGTAGCAAAGGGGTTTCTTATCCAATTTTCACATGCACACATGAATGTATGAAAGGCATAATTAAGTGCATGTTAACCAAGGGTGTAAGGTACTAGAACTACTTAGGGATACTTAAAGTCTCATAACCCGGTTGTCTAGACTAATATACCACTTTCCTTAAATACAAGCATGTGTAAAAGAAATGAATGGAAAAGAAAGAATGCAAAATTTTGTTAGTTGATTTATTTTTGTTTATGCAATTTATATGTGCAAGTATAAGTATCCTTATTAAGTGATAGTATAGGAATGAATAAGATATAAAATTAGGCAAGTGTTAGGTTCTTTTTGAATGAACCATACACTTTGTCAAACCCTATTCAAAACTATACTAAAAGAGAAGATAAGGAAAACCTACACTAAGCACATCCTTATATTTTTACTCACATGGAAACTTATAAATAAAATAAAAGTAACACACTTTCATTTTGATAATTGATTCATATAATTTGAAAATAATTTGGATTTAATAGTGATAATAGCCACTCATATTCTTACTTTAGTCAACACATGTAATTTGACATAAAAGAAAATATTTTTATTTTTTAAATTTAATTTTTGAAAAGCATGAATGTATGAAATCATATGGAACACATATTTAGCATGTTGGGGAAGAAATAAAGCAATGAAAGTATGTAAACACATTCACTTTAATTAATTCATAAAGATAATCTTATTAAACAAGAAAGCTTAAATTAAGTCGTAGTTTATTTAATATGATATTTATTTGATTTTGAATTTGATTTAATTTTGAAAATGTGAATTGAGTTTGCTATTCCTAACCCATTCCCACATATATTTGATATTTTTGTTCAATTTTTAGATGATTAGATTCATTTTATATTTTGATTAGGTTAAGGTATGAATTAAACATGTTAATTACCCCTTACCTATACCACCTTAGCATAGTTAGTCATATAATTATGAGACAATGAGATGATATAAAACCTCACAAGGAATTTAAATTTGTAATGCACTTTGAAAGAAAAGGGGCCTAATGTAATTTGGCTCATGATTAATGATCAATTATGCTAAGGGGTTTAACCTAAGAAATTTTGAAAACACCCCTCACACATATGAGTTGAGTTTTGATTTCCTTAATTGAACTTAGGCACTTGAACACCTAAGCATCTACCCAAAGTAGATTAATTATGTTCTGGAAAGTTTTATAATTTTAATAAATTAATTAAGAGGGTAATTAGTGAATTAGCCCTGAATTAAGAGAGGATTAAGAAAGAAAAAGGGGTTTATGGGATAGGTTAGGGGAAATGCCCCAAACAACCTATCGGGGAGATGCAAGCTGAGAGATTCATCTAATGTAGTGGTGTAGATGATGAGCCATCCTACAGGTGAGGTAGTAGAGATCGTTCTCCTTCCCTTCATTGTTGGCTTGGACCAATAGAGCATCGAGAGAGTCGTCTAATGCAGCAGTGTAGAGGATGAATGGCCTTCTCGGGATAGAGTCTGCTAGAAGTGGAAGTTTCACCAAATACTACTTAAAGTCTTTAAAAGCATGCTGGCACTTATCGTCCTACTTGATCTTAGTATTCTTTTTGATAATTATTAATAATGGCTTGCATCTCCTTGATAGGTTGGAGATAAAGTGTCTTAGATATGCTAGCATCCTTGGAAGGATCGGAGTTGAGTTAAACTCTTAGGAGGTGGCATTTCTAAGATAGCTTTGATCTTTTTAGGATCTATTTCTATTCCCCGATGTCAGACAACAAACCCAAAGAATTTTCTTGAAGCTACTCCGAATGCACACTTCAGGGGATTCATCTTGAGGTTATATTATCTTAATCATTCAAAAACTACTCTCAAGACAAAGAGATGGTCTTCCTTTTCTCTACTCTTGACTACTAGATCATTAATGTAGCACTCAACTTGATGATGATTGAGTTCATTGAAGATCTGAGTCATGGTTCATTGGTATATAGCACCAGCATTTTTAAGGTCAAAAGGCATGACTCTATAACAGAAGATTCTGATCGGGGTTCGAAAAGTAATGTTTCTTTCGTCTTCAAGTGACATCTTGATTTGGTTATAGATAAATGGCCCATCCATGAAAGACATGACTACATGAGATGAGGCGATGTCCACCATTAATTCTGGTATAGAAAGAGGAAACTCATCCTTGGGACATGCCTTTTTTAAGTCCCTTAAATCAACGCATATATGAATTTGGCCATTCTTCTTCTTAACTGGTACAACACTAGCTAACTAGGTAAGATATTTTTATTCCCTGATGAAATTAGCATCAATCAATTTTTTGACTTCAGAAATGACCTATATTGTTCAATTTCTAATCGCATGCATCTAGAAGCTTGCTCGATAGGGTTAGCGTTAGGATCTATTGCTAGCTTATGGACTGCTAAATTAGGAGATAATCCGAACATCTCTTCATAACTCCATGCAAAGTTGTCCTTAAACTTAGTCAATAGCCTAACTAAGGCATTGGTTTCTTCTTCATTCATAAATGAACCGATGTATGTAGATTTTCTTCTCTATCCGAGGTTTTTTAAGCTTGTCAATTATTGAATGGATCTCCTCTTCAAATTCTGGAGGTGCATCCTTGATTTGGAGATCATCTGGACCATCTGAGATTTCTAAACACACATTCTCATAAAGGTTCATGTTGTGTGAAAAGAACCTATCAAACTCAAAATGATTGGTAACAACTAAGCAGTAATTATTATCATCAACTAGGCCCACTGTATTGAATCCTAATCTTGCTCTTGATGGTGCTTCCATGTCTATATTATTCCATAGCTTTTCAAAATACTCTAACTTGTGCCTAGACCATGTATGAGGAACCAAACCTTTCTATATAAGATTATGAACACAAGGTGAGTAAAGTCAAATGATAATTCCATTAATTCTTTAAATGTATCCTCCTTAAGTTCAACATCAACTTCATGACTTGATGATGATGATCCCAAAAAGAATATCTTCAGCTTCATACCACTGGAAGACTTAGGGACTTCCTTAACTATTAAACCTTTAACTTTCTAAGATGTAAGTGAGGTTAGAGCTAAGGTTCCCAAAACCTGCCTGATAGTCTCACATAAACATGGTTCAAATAATTTGGTTTATTTGGAGGCCCAATCTTTGTCGCCATCTAGATCAACAGTCACCTCCATTGGAACCCGTTGAGAGGGGTTGGCTGGTATACTAATCACATTAGACTCATCCTTTGAGCTGGATTCCAAGTCTATGTGAATAGTAACAATACTCCTATGAGCTGAAACATGACCTCTTTTGGCTGATGGCCAACTAGGGAGTCTTCCACCTCTGGAACTGCCTCTATTTTTACCTCTGCCTCTGGTGGAAGTTGATCCATCCTATCCACATGTCCATATGATGGAATGAACTGTGGGTGGAATGTGATATGTGGATCGATTTCTTCTTCAATTCTCCTTTCTTATTCATTTGGATTTCCATTTTTCTTTTCTTTTTCTTTTGTCTTCTCTTTTTCTTCATCTTCTTTTTCTTTTGATTTTGAATTTTATCAAAGTTCATGAGAAAGGGTGTTTTGAGGAAGATAGTAGGTCACATCCTTATAAATATCAACCTCTCTAATTGAAAATAGCTTTTCATCTCAATTGACATGATATTTAATACCATCTTTTCTGAACTTGATGCATTATCGGAGGGAGGATGGAATTATCATGCTCTAATGTATCCAAGACCTACCAAGCAAAGTAGTGAAAGAAGTGTTCAAATAAATGATGTAAAACTAGGCTTCAGTCTTCCAATCACTTATCTCCAAAGGTAAGACTATGGAACCTAAAGCTCGTTCACCTTATTCTTTGAATCCTCTCAACATCATCCGGTATCCTCAGAGTGTGGAAATTCAATCCTCAAATAGGCAAGAGTCTTTAGACTCATAATGTTCATTGATGCATCTGGATCAATGAGAACTCTGACAAGTATGAACCTGTCCATGTTGATTATGATGTAGAGGGGATGGTTGTGCTCTGAGCCCCCTTGAAGAAGATCTTCATCTGTGAAGGTGATTTCTTAAGCTTCTTTTATGTAATGTGCCTCCTCACCTATAGTGGTCAGCTGAGCTAAACATATCTCAGAATCAAGGAGAGCCTTGATTAATGATGCCCTCATCTCTTTGGATAAGATAAGGGCATCATATATGCTTAGCTTAGATGGCAACTTTCTTAGATGAGAAAGGACATTGTAGTCAACCTTAGGCTAATCTTCAATAAGCATATCTAAGGGTGGAGCATCCTCTGGACAGGCTTCTTGATCCTTTGTATAATCACTTGTTTCCCTCTATCTTGAGGTGATACTCTAGGAGGTTGAACCTTGCCACTCACAGGTTGACACGTGATCTCTTGTCGTGGTAATGGAAGGTTCTACCAGAAGCTCACCTACGCTTCTCTATGGGACTCTCTAATTTGATGATTTCAAGTCTATCTCAAGAGGTGAACCCATAGTATTCAAAGTAGAAAAGTCTAATTCTGAATCAAAAAGATGAAGATTGGAATATTTATAGTTATTTTGACTTAAAGAGTTATCATTAAGAATATAAGTAGACAACTGACCTTTCTCTTTATGCTTTCAATTTGTCTATTTTCTTATTATATTTTCTTTTTTTTTCCAATTCTTTATTTCCTATTTCTTCTTTATATTTTTCTTACTACATTTACACTCTCATTCTATTACTTTGACTCTTACCATGAATAATTTGGTATTCTTTGAATGAAGTGATACTTTCTTTTATCCCCAAGTAAACCATCAATTATTTGAATTGAGAATCTAGATCCCCAATAGGAATTATTGTGCTTCATGATCCAAATTATTGATGGTTCAATAAAGATAATATGGAATATCTATTTATTAGATTAGGCGAAATAGAGAAGACACGATCGAAGGAGATATTAGGGAAATACCATATGACCAATCTGTCTTACAAGTCATACTATAAGTAAGGAGGTTAACTACGTCAAATATACAACATGAATTTTGTCAATACATTGGAGTTGGGCCCTCATGTTTATCCAAATGAATCAATCTTTCCACCGGGGTCCATCTTTGCCTACTAGGTAAAAGGATAGCAGGTTATAAATTTTTTCTCTATCTCGATAGAACATGTATTTTTATTACTATTCAATTCATATATGAAAATGAAGTAGTTAATGGTGGGCACTATCCTTTTTTATTATATGTGTTCCTAAGAAAAGGGTGTAGAAACACATCAGACTTTGGAATGAAAATGGAAAAAAAGTAGCTCGAGTTCCATCAGAAATGATAGTAAGATTCTTGGCACAAGAAGAATGGGTGATTCATGTCATCTTAACTTGGTTCTACTTCCACTCTATTTTTTAGAAATATCATAAAGATTTCTACTCCACATGGAAAAATGAAGACTCAGAATTACATTTAGTGGAAAAAGCCTTTTATCAGATTTGAACCGATGACTTATGCCTTACCATGGCGTTACTCTACCACTAAGTTAAAAGGGCATTTTGCTTTTTCAATTCATGAATTACACGTCTTCATCTTTCATTGTGATTCTATTGTATGTGCATATACAAATAATGGAATAATCAATTTGATTTATATAGGAAGTTGGTTAGATTCATATTTTGGTAAAAAAGAAAAAAATGCATTAAATTATTTCAAAGTCAATCCTACTTGCTTTGTTGACTTTTTCATCAAAAAAAGATTCACTTGACTAACATATATATATATATATATATATATATATATATATATATATATATATATATATATATATATATATATAATTTGACATATATTCAAGATCTTTTCTTGAATCATGTGATGGGGGATTCGTAACCTAAACTGAATTCTTTTAAAAAGAAGATATTTCAATCTTGTTTACTTAGTTTGAGATAGCGATAGGCATAACTCATAAGAACATTGAACGGAGCAATGAATTCAAATTGAAGAAAATAAATGAGAGTTTGACTCTTTTTTTATCGGATTAATAACTCCCCTAAGCTGAAGTGATCTTTTAGTTTGTCTTATTTTTGTTATATTTCATTATTGTACAAAATTATAATTCTACTTTCTTTTCTTATTATTACACTTAATATTACCTTATACTTTAATAACAATACATAAATATTTTTTTATAAGACTTTCTCAAGTATCTTTCATATATGAAATATACATTCATATTGCTAAATTAGTAACTCATATTAAATGTGAATATTAGTTATATCAAAATATGCAATATGAATATGTTTATATATATATATATATATATATATATATATATAGAATATTTATGGGAGTATGGGTAGCTCATTCATGAACAAACCATCACTCATACTATCATCATAGTATGATGACAATTAGGGCGGGCATGCCCTCATCGTCTAGTGGTTCAGGACATCACCCTTTCAAAAGGCAATGGGGACTCGACTTCTCCTGGGGTAGTGGACTACGAAAGGAAGTAGGTCATGGATTATCAATAAACCTAGAATTCATTCTTCTTGGGTCGATGCAGCGCTAATGGGGACAAATTGTAAATTCATTGATGATGTCTACACGGTTCAAATCTAGGTCAGACCAAGAATTCATCATTCCATGAAAAAGATCTAAAATATGATCTAAATGACTAGTCATTCGAGTGGCAATCCGCACCCCCTCACACTCCCCTTTCTGTAATAATGATTCATCATTGCAAAGGTTGGTGAGACATTCCTGCCCTGAACTTTGCAATGAAATAGTCAATGTTATGCTTGGTCATAAAGAGAAAGGTGGTGAAACCCAATAACCGGAGAAAGGTATCAAATAGGGTGAGATGGCAACATCAATCTCACTTACTAAAGTAAAGTACTATTATGCATACACAAAGATGTCACGTGATATGGATCGTCCACTTTACACATGAAATGAAGTCTAAATGGAAGTATATACCAACATGACTTATAATTTCAAATAGGATAAGTCATGAAACAGTATATTAGTTAGATTACTAGGTTAGACTCCTCTAGCTTGACAAAAGGAATATAAAAATAGTTGTAAAGCATTCGTAGGATCTAAAAAAAGTTAAGGTAGGTAGACATCATAGGAATACTTATTAGTAAGGGCTATTGACTAGGTTGGATTAGGGAGCTCCTTAGTGAGATAGATTTGCTGCTGTTGACTATCCCATTTTTTTTCTGTTGATAGGTTAAATTTTTGATTAAATGTTATGAAACTATCCAATGGAGCCTTCCAATGCCACAACTAGTGCTTTTTTAGATCTTTTTTAGGCTTTTTTTATCCATATGTCTCCTCTCTTTGAGTGTACTAGTAAGCAAGTCAAATCCATAAGAAAATTAGTTTGAAAGTAGTCTTCTTTAAAATAGGAAAAGAAATTTGGAAGGATAACATCTACAGGTCAGAGTCATTCAATAGTCAAGTTAGAAAGTCAAACTTTTCATCAGTCAAGCAGTAAAGACAAATGGGGATTCAATCGTTGTGTCTTTTCTTAATCTAAGTCAGTTTGTAATGAACGAAATTCTTATTTTTTATTACCTGAGGAAACTAAACTCACATCATCCTCATCTCTTGAATTCACTAAAACTAAGGTAAGATGCTAATTGGGTATGAACACATACCTTCTCGTTACTCTATCTATTGCTTATGGTTCTTTCTCTCATCTAGCAAAATGGTAATGGAATTAGAGTATGATGGCCTTCCAAGGGCTATCATGCCATGAAAGAGCAATGCAAAATTTCTTGTCTAGAGAAAGATTCATAGTTCATCTGTTCCAGTCCCACTGCTCTGATTTTGCTAATGGTTGGAGAGTGTTTCTAACATTCTAGAATATCTTTTGGTGAAAAGGGGCTTTGGGGAATATACTATAGAAAAACCATTGGAGATAGGTCTAGGTTCATATAAGCTCCTTCTCAGTATGAACCATTGCAAACCAACATAATCCATCAAAATAAATATAAAAATAAAATCAATCTTGAATATCCTTGAGTTTATTTAAGTCCTCCAGCGGCATTCACTCAATAGTTAGCCTTAGGTTTGGTTCAATCTATTGCCTTGCCAATAGATTACCCCAGAAATTGGTCCTTACTTTGGAGGATGTTAGTCTACTATGTTTTTTTCCTAGTACAGCTGCTGCATATTGAAAGGCATCCATTTGGTTGGCTAGTCCTACTATATATTTAGTAGACTACCCCTTTGGTTTAGTAAATTTGAAATAGGTCTAGGCTGGTATAAGCTCCTTCTCAGTATGATCCATTAAAAACTAACAGAATCCAACAAATCAAATCTAAAAATGAAATTAATCTTGACTATCCTTGAGTTAATTTAAGTCCCCCCATTAGCATTCACTTAATAGTCAGCCCTAGGTTGGGTTCAATTTATTGCCTTGCTAATAGATTATCCCAGCAATTGGTCTCTACTTTAAAGGATGTAAGACTACTATGCTTTCTTCCTAGTACAGCTGCTACATACCAAAAGGCATCCCCTTGGTTGGCTAGTCCTACTAGGTGTTTAGTAGACTACCCCTTTGGCTTGATAAATCTGAATTAGGTCTAGGCCACCGTGGCTCCTTCTCAATGTGATCCATTGTAAACCAACATAATCCATCAAAATAAATCTAAAAATAAAATTAATCTTGACTATCCTTGAGTTGATCTAAGTCCTCTAATGACATTCACTCAATAGTAAGCCCTTGGTTAGGTTCAATCTGTTATTTTGCCAATAGATTACCCCAGCAACTGGTCTCTACTTTAGAGGATGTAAATCTACTATGCTTTCTTCTTGATATGGTTGATGCATACCGAAAGGCATCCCTTTGGTTGGCTAGTCCTACTACATGTTTAGTAGACTACTCCTTTAGATTGGTAAATCTAATTTAGGTCTTGCCCTTTGTGGCTCCTACTCAGTGCAATCCATCGCAAACCAACTAGGTCCATCTCAAAATCCAAATCTAAAAATTGAAATGAATTCAATCCTTTTCCCCAGTGGAAATTTCTCCTTAGTGAGACTTAAATTAAATCAAACTCCTCATCCCCTTATGTATGACTTGAACTTGCTTCTCTAATGGAAGTTTCATATACTCTATCCCTTAGTGGATTCCTCCTTCTCTTTTATGACTTGGACATAAGTAGAGCCACATTGCACTAAGTTTTGGATTCTTTCTACACCTTGGGTTAGGGATAGATTGTTTCTATTGGTGCTTCTAATATTTCGGTGTTGTTGATCATTTTGGTCAACACCAATATGTGTGATGTTCCTTGTCGGTCACACCTCATCTATTATGCGCCCTTTATTGACCTCACTTTTAGGATAATCTCTCAACCCCTCCATCTTAGACACAGGACTTCTCATAGACTTTAAGAATTCCTTAGTCATAAGACACATCTAGTGATTAGGTGGACACTCAACTTTGTCCTAGAGATTTAGAAGAGTTGGCCATAGAAATAGGTTCTTCCTTAGGGTGTTAGGAAAATTTGTCTACCCTTAGCTTGAAACCTCCTCACCTTCCTTCCTTCAAGTCAAACTCCAAATCAATCTTATTTGATTTTCTCCAAACTCAAATCATTGCCACATGATTGAAATCCATAATTAAAATACATGATTGAAACCCATGAATGAAATTTCAAATTCCAAAATTTTCTAAAGTCCTTAATCCTCTCTTAATGACTTAGCCAAAATCATCTTCAAATCAAATCAAATCCTTGAAATTTTCATAGCAATACGTAACATTCTCATTTATATTCACATATATATATGAAATGTAAATTCAAATCAGTCAAATCAAAATCAAAATCAAAATCCAAATTCCTAATTCAAAATATTTTCTAAGTCTTTAATTTCCTCCTTAAAGGCTTAACCTAAATCATGATCAAATCAATTCAAACTCATGAGATTTTCTTAAAACCCATTTATATACTCATTTATATTCACATATATAAATGAAATGTAAATTCAAATCAATCAAATCAAAATCCAAATTCAAATTTTTAATTCAAAATCTTTTCTAAGTCTTTAAATCCACCTTAAGGACTTAGCCAAAATCATCTTCAAATCAAATCAAATCCAAGTTCAAATTCCAAATTCAAAATATTTTCTAAGTCTTTAATTTCCACCTTAAAGACTTAACCTAAATCATGTTCAAATCAATTAAAACTCATGAGATTTTTTTATAACCCATTTATAGTCTCATTTATATTCACATATATAAATGAAATATAAATTCAAATCAATCAAATCAAATCCAAATTCTAATTCCAAATTGAAAATCCTTCTTAAGTCCTTAACCCCTCTTATGTACTTAGCCAAAATCATCTTCAAATCAAACTCATTCAAAATCTATGAAATTTTTTCATAACTCATTTATATTTTTATTTATAATCACATATATAAATGAAATATAAATTCAAATAAATCAAACTAAACTCAAAACTCAAATCCAAAATTCCAAATCTTTCCTAAATCCTTTAATTTCATCTAAAGGACTTAGTCTAGATCATGATCAAATCACTTAAAATCTTTGAAATTTTCTCATAACACATTTATATTCTCATTTATATTCACATATATAAATGAAATATAAATTTAAATAGTCAAAACCACTTCCAAAAGTCAAACTCAAACTCATTCAAAATCTAACCTAAGCTTTTCAAGTCAAAATTTTGAACTTAGCCAAATCAACAATCAAGCCAAACTCTTGATTTGTTTTCATCAATTCAATTAATTGCAATCATGAATCCAAATATAAATAAAACTTTAATCTCTTGATTAAAATCAATTCAAAAAATCAAGCCAAAATCCATTTCATGTTTACCCTTTTGAACTTGAAATTGTCAAATGAATCAAAACCCATTTGAATTCAAATTAGTTGCAAATGGATTTATACTTCAATCATAAGTCTATATACAAGTTCAATCAAACTCAAATAAAGCATTGACCAAGCCATTTGACCCATTTAGGCTCACTTGACCCAAAGTGACCTAAAGAATCCTTATTAGCCAAATTTTAATCCCAACCAAATTGGGGATTGAATCAAACTCACCTATGCCTCTCATCATGATCAACAACCATCATGAGATGATCAATCAATTAAATTGGATCAAACCAAGTCAACCTTAAGGGTTGACCAGTCAACATAGCAAAATGAAACCCAACGGAAATCCACCATAGGCCAAGTAAACCATTGTTCTAAGTTCATTCATGAACTATGTTTGAACTTGACCAAGTCAATATTTGAGCCTAACCTTTGGCCACTTGACCCAAGTTGACCTAACTTGTCCTAAAAAGTAAAAATATGTCAAAACTTGATCTAAGCCAAATTGATTGAAACCAATGGGTCAAGTTCATTTCAAATCACTTGTTGAACTTAACCAAAGCATCAATTGGTCAACTAGACCTAACCTAGCCTAATTGATCTTGAACCCAACTTTACTTAAAGGGTCATGTTTTCAACCGAACCAAAATTGATTAGAAATGAAGATACAAATCCACTTCATATGACTAACCAAACCTAAACCTACCCATGACCTAGTACAAATGTGTCAAATTGGTTAACTTGACCCATTTAGCAGTCTTTGAACTCTTTGAATAAGCATGAAATTACTACTCCGTGAGAGGAGTAAGGAATGAATCTCTCAAAATAGTCCATACTCAATATCCCCATCTACCGCCCTCTCCATCTATACCCGACACATGGCATAGAAAAGGATCATGGATGCCCAGGTTTAGGTATAAGAAGAAATGAAAGGGGGACAAAAGTGTCTTGAAAGACCAGCTAGCCAAGATTGTGAGCTAGCTTAGTGAGAAATGGAAGGAAGAGCTACTATAATAATGCGATAGAATCCATAATCTATGACAATAATGCTATTCTAAAAAAGATTGAATTTCTAATTCTACAAAAGGCAATGAGTTAGTCTAGATGGAAAAAGAAGGTAATCGTAGGGAGGGGAAGGTGGTTAGCTTCTTTTGTTTAAGTTTAGCTTAGTTTTCAACTTGTTTCAAAGCATTTTTAGTGTGCTTTAGAGCACAAAAAAGTAAGTACCAACTGTGAAGGATGGTTATTCCCTAGTAGACATAGAGTAATAAATGATTCTTTTTCTCTGGGTTAGCTTGATAACCTTTACAATAGAAAAGTTTTAAGTAGGCTAGGCTAATCATGCTAATCTAGGGTTGGGGTAGTGAACATCAAGTAGATCTGTTAAGTAGCGCATTATTCTTACCAACCATCAATCAAATCTCACTTATGATGTGATCCTTCTAAAGAAGTTTTGCTTTGATTTAGGACATTTTATGGGACGTGTTTCCTCTTCCATCTCATTTTCTTTAGATAGGATTTTGACCACACACTTGTTTTTTATAAGAAAAAGAAATGAGGTAGTACACAACTTATGTACAAGCTTAGGAGGGAGCTTGACCTAACTATGAAAGATGAAACCTTGGGATGACTAGAAAAGAAAGTTGATCAATTTTAGATAGCAAAAAAAAAAGTAAAATCCAATACTAGACTAACATAATTATTGATGTGTGAAAAATGAATAGCATATTGCTACGCACCTTTTCTTTTTCCTATTTTTCTTTGCATGAAGCTCTTGGACACTCGGTCCTTCCTTTTGTGTTTCTACGAATGAGAATCAAATTGAAGTTCCATGGCTTCCATTCAAGAGCTGATCTGTGTATTGAAGTTCACTACACACAAAATAATTCATTTTAATCATCTCTATGATTGAATCTTCATGACCTTTTTTGACTTCTTTTTACTTAGACTCTCCCCAACACCGGAAAGAAATAGATGAAAACTTTTAAAGAATTAGTAACCAGAATTGAGAAAGTGGTAGTCAATTTTCATTTTCCTTCCATTCACCCATAGAGAAAAAGAAAAATATAGGGCTTGCTGCCGAGGAGCGGGATGTGAATGAAGCTTGATATAAACCCAAATACAAAGCTGAAGGAAAAATGTCTACATGGTAGTATTGGTCCTATTCAATGGTAGAATCACTTTTTTTACCAAACCCATTGCTACACACATTTTCTTCTGTTGTGCCTGAGCATGAGTCGACTACTTTCTTTATTTGTATTTGATATATTTTCTTTTTTTAGATAGAAAGTTTTCCCTAATTATCTGCCCCCTATTTGAAAGTTCTTTCGATAGTCAATAAGTAGAAAGATGTTTAGGAAGTTTCTTCTAGCAGGAAAGCTAAGTCAATGGATTTGGCTATGATAGGTCTATGATTCCATCGAGAAAGAAGAGTTTACAGCTACCGGCATTGACTCAAACTAATAAGAGCTACCACACCACTGCCCAGTAGTAGTCCTTCCTCCAAGAGATTCAAAAGACCTCCAACAATGCGGAGAATGTCGACTCTATTGCTTCTCTTGAGCTGAATATGTGTTTTCGCCCTTATATAGGTGTGGCTAATTCAGCCATTTCATAAAGAAAGAAGGACTATCCTGCTTGAACTGATAGCTATTGTGAATCAAGCTAAAGAAAACATAGGCTAGCACCTTGTTCACTTAAAGTTTAAATAAAATTTGAATGCCCCTACTCAAGCACCAACTGTAGTGATTCCCCGAAGACTGAAAATAGCATCGATTATTTCTTCAACACAAAATCTCTCAATCACTGACCTACTAGGGCCTAAGAAAGAATGGAAAGAAGCAAAAAATGAACCAATCTAAGCTTTTTCACCATGATGTGTGAACAACATCTCTACACCTTTTGCTCCATAAGTATCAACAAGAAGGAAGGCAGTTCCTCCCTGAGCTCTGATTCCTTTTATACTAATGGTGTGTACGAGCTCAACTACTTTCATTGCTACACACCATCTAGTGCCTTCATTTTTTCTTTGCTCTTGCTTAGGGCTAAGAAATAGAACATGAGATAGGACACCACTAGCTATATACAAACTAGGGATCCACGTGACCAATGATATGGTCAAATTACCTTTCGAATGGGGAACTTCATGCCCTTATACACTTTCAATTAGGTTTTTCTTCCTGAAGCTTTACACGATGGGGGGATGAGAGAGGGTGTGTAGCAATGAACGTAGTTGAGCTCGTACACACCATTAGTGAAAAAGGAATGGTTCATTGATCCTCGCTGGCCCACATAAAGAAAAAAGAAGGTGATAGATGGCATTGATACTACGTGAATGAGGAAGCTCTTGACAGACTCAGAGCAGAAGGAAAGAGTAGTTTGTTTACTTATACCTGGAGAGAATGTCTCCTTTTGAGAAGTAGGGAAAGGGTCAAAAAGAAGAATTGGAGTGGTGAGCAGGGCGAGAGGTTAGGAAGCAAAACCTCACTCAAAAAGGGAAAGAAAGCAAGAGAATTAGATGAATCGATAGCAGTCAAAAAGGGAGAAAGATCTCTTTCTCTTCAAGTAAGTGATATAGAGTCTTGTCAATAGCCAAACTTTCTTATGAAGGGGGAAATTCTATCTCATATGCAAAAGAGGGGCATCAATTTTTTTCACCTTTGATCCAATTGCTATCCTATTCCCTTTTATTTTGAAAAGGAACAAAACTCTTGCCTTTACTTCTGTTGAAGAACAAACTATTTCCTTTTATTTTGTACTTCTGAGCACTTTATAATTAACTGACCTATCTCGGGGTCACAACGATGTGGAAGAACTTCTATTTTTTATAAGCTATTTTGTGCTTAGCAAGGCTAGGCTAGTCTTCACTCTCATAGAGAAAAAGCATGCGTAGATCTCAATTGTCCTTTTTGTTGACATAGAAGCTTGGCTTGATTACCTCCACATTTGTGAAAGCTCAAAGTAGTGTTAGTTTTGATTTCAGAACTATTGATTGGATTCATTCTTTAGTCTTTCTTTTTTTGAACCTGTTGGAAACCTGCAACATACATACATGCTTACTCATTGAAGGCCCAACCAAGATCAAAGGTAGAATATGTAGAGACATCCCATTCATTGAAATTTCATCCAAGGCAAGGCGTGGAGCATCAAGACTCATATAAGATTATAAATGGATAGATTCCATCAGTGGGAATGATGAAGAGCCTATGGATCAAACTGGCTATGTACTTGTTAAAGAATGTAAACAATTTTGGCCAACATCAAGCATTCCTATCTTAGAAAATACATTGAAGGGGAAATGGACTGAAATCCATCCGACGCTTTGGAAACTGATAAAGTTCAAAACTGATGACCGATTGAATCAAGCGTGATTTCATCAATAGCCCTACTTTGAATATTTCTTTCTCCATCATCTCAATTGTGATTCTAATTAATTTGATAAACTTATTAGTCTACAAAATCTAAGGATTACATAATTAATCAGATAAATGAATGATAACTACTTTTTTCTCTATAACAGAATTTTTATTTATTTGTTGGATTTCTTTGAGACTTCAGATTAAAAGTAGTGTTGGCAACATATTTATGAAAAAGTAGTGCTTGCAACATATTTTGCAATTGTCCTCTTTGGAGTTTAATTAATGTTTGAAAAATAATCAGAGCCCTAGTCTAAAGAATGGCATATACCAGAAGCTCAGCTAGCTCTTGGCCCATCAAATAGAGAAAAAATGAGTATACCCTACTAGTTTCTAAAAATGTGATTACTTCATTAAATCTAGTTGAGACTTACTAGCAAATGCTATATTTTTTTCAAGGGAATAAGAAATTTTATTGATTACTTATGGCGCAAGTAATCTAAAAGGATAAAAAAGAGTAAAACAAAACTTACAAGTATTTGTTTTTATTGTAAAGCATGTTTAGGTTATCATCTTTGAGTAGTAATTGTAAGATTTTTTCTAGTGAAGATGAGATAAGAAAAGAATCTTTTAGAGCGCTTTCCTTGGCCAAGAAGTCAGCTAGTTTATTGGGGAGGGGTGGATGAGGTGGATTTCATTCTCATTAGACTCCTAAATATTGAGAAGAATTATATAGTTTGATGCAAGCCAAATATGGCATGATCCAAGAAATTTGCAATCAAAAGTGTTGTTAGACGGTCTAACAATTTAGCATGGAGAATAGTGTGAGCCAAATATGGCATGTAAAAGAAGAGAATTCACCTCTCCTCATAGTTTTTGATTATAAATCCAATAGTTTCTAATTACAGATTCATTGGACAAGCAACCAAAAAGCAATTTTTAGCGGGTTATGTAGGCCGCAATTTGTAAATAATGATTATTCCCAATATATGTGGTTGTTTGTTTGGCATCCAAAATGAAATGCCTTGTATATCTAACTCTTGATCATAATAAATGTTTCCTCCACGTTATGCCTTGTGATGTTGTCCTTATGATTGCTCCTCATGACCCAAATGAACAAAAAAATAATTAAAGGAGTTATAGCTCTAATATGTTTATTTAGATTTAGAGTGTTGGTAGGTTTCCAACTCATTATTATTTCAAGAATGGAGTGGCATAAGGATTTTCATATAAGAATGTTAAACAATTCATAAACTTTTGTCTCAAAAAAACCTACTATGCCTGTAGTTAATAAAGAGATGTTATATTATTTCATTCTTAGCTAAACACAGATAGTAGATTCATGGCAATTTTAATCCCTTGAGCTTTAAAATTTCATCAATTGGGAGTATGTTATGTAGAAGCCTACAATTGAAGAAAAACATGGATGGTTTTAAGATGTTATTCCATATGAACCTTCCCTTAGAAACTAAATGGTCCACTGTGTTCATCTTGTTATAAAAGGTTTTTTGTGGCTAATGATGTTTTCCTTGTTCATTTTATGAAAAGATTGTCTAAATTGATGATGTTGATTAAATTGATGTAATTTGTTTAGAAATGGCTTAACCAGAATGGTTTGAGTTTTTTATTGTCCCATAATACATTACACCAAACATTAGACACCAAATTATCTTTAAAGTTTACTTCCAATGCCAAAGTTAGATAATGATCTATCACTAAACCAATGATCCTTCCAAAAATTGATATTCCCATGACCAATATCCCAAAAAGTGAGGCCTTTAATAAGATTCTAGGTTTGTAAGTCCTCAGCATGAGTGGTGACCTTTATTGGGTGTCACCTTCTATAATATTTTAGGTGGAAAATGTTTGCCCACCAAAGTGAGTCGTTAGCTCTGAATCTAATCTATAGTTTAGTGATGTTACATTTTATATTATCAACCATTATTATGAGACCCAAACCACCATTATCATATAGTTAGCACATTGTCTTTCTGATGGCCTAATGAATAGTATTCCTATTTGGACTTAATAAGAATTTATTAAAGATTTGTTCAAATCCTATGGTGAATAGTAGTATAAATTTTTTCTACTTGAGCCATATAAAGAGGGAAATGAGTTAAGGATACTCTTAATAAGGGTTAGCCTAGCTCCAAAATATAGAAATTTGTTTTCCTATTATTGAATTCTTTTTTGTATTTTATTAGTAATATCATCATATAGATTATAAATTATTCCACTATTCACTATGAGATACTTGATTGGGACGTCAGCCTTTATAAAGCTAGTGTAGTCCTTAATCTAATTAATCTTTTTCCAAAATATATTTTTTTGGGAAGAATTGACTTTTTGATTTGTTGAGGCACATACACAACACTATTTTTAATTCCTTGATAAATTTCATGATTCTTATTATTTCTTGCTACCACTAAAGAAAATGAGTATATCATTATCAAAAGCAAGGTGAGAGACAATAATATGAGCTTTAGTAAAGTAGCAGAGACTATTACTATATTTGTAAGCTTAAATGAGGATTTTTGAAAGGTAGTCAACTGCTAGTATGAAGAGAAAAGGTGTTAAATGGTCTCTTTGCTTTACATCTCTATTAGCTAGAGAAATCCATTAGGGGAACCATTGATGATAATGGTGTAATGATTTTCTTCAAGGAGTTTTTAATGATGTTGCACTAAAACCTTATATTTTTAATATATCTAGATAAAGTTCCATTTGATTTGGTCAAATTCCTTCATAATATCTAGTTTTATAATCAAATTAACTCCCACACACTTCCTATCAACTTTCTTGATGAATTCTTGAGCAAGAAAAACATTATATTATTAGTGCGCCTTTTAATGAAGGTTGCCTAATTTGTTGAAATAATGGATGGGATAAGATGTTGGATGCTCAATAAGGATTTTGAGAATTAACATGCTTTTTAAAAAAGTCATGTTGATAGGTCAATTTGACCCAGCTTGGGTATCATTTTCCTTGGGGATGAGAATAATAGATGATCTAGATAAGTAATTGTGCAACTTTCTATTAATCACAAAGTATGCAACAATAGCTACAACATCCTTCTTCGAAATATGCCAAGCACATTGGTAGAATATGGCTAAATAACCATCTGAAACAATAATTTTATATCCATCAATAAAATCCAAGGTTATTTTGATTTTTGTTTTGAATACATAATTTGGTGAGTGAACATTTTGAATTCATATTCTCTCTTCATCAAAAAAAAATGAGCAAGCAAGTTGGTGTTTTGGGTTTGTGTTGATGAGAGTTGTTGAAAACATATTAATGTAGTTTACGATGTCCTCCTATATGTGAATCTAGCTACTCATCTTATCTTCAATTTTGATAATTATTTTTCCTTCTCTATTTTTCTTAACATAGGCATGAAAAATTTCAAATTCCCATCTCCCTTAATATAATTGTAATTATTGGTTTTTGTCCCTATAAAGCCTACTCTTTATCAATAAGATTTTAAAGATTGAAATCTTCAACTAAAAGCAAAATTTCAATTTCAATGGAGTTTATTCCATGTAGTTTTCATTCCAACTAAAAAAGCTTTGATTCTATTTACTAAATTAAAAATTTTAAGTCACCAAAAAATCCCAATTCCATTTCTTATAAGAAACAACAAGTTTTTTTTCGTGTAAGTTCCACAATATTAACCAAGGTTCAAAATTTTATTAATTTAATTTACAACAATAAAGTTTTAGAATTCATGATGAAGAGTCTACATATTTAAAAATCTAAATGGGGAGTGTTTTGGTTTGGGGATTAAATTGGTTGTGATAAAGAGTATAGCTTGATTTAAGGTTATTCTCAATAGATGATGTATGCAAGTTTGTTGAAAAATGTTGTTCTGAATATAATTGATTGGATTTTATCCAATCTTTCAAAGGTCCTTCCTCTACACCAAGTGAAGTAGTTACCAATGTAACCTAGGTCACAATGACTAGCCTTAATAATAAAATCAACCAATTCTTGGTTAACCAACAAGTTTGGTTTTGTTTATCCTTTCTTACCCGTGGACTTGCAATCATGTTGAAGTCCTAACGAATGACCAAAGGCCAAATGTGTTTGCTCCATTGGAAATGATTTTATGCCATAGCTCTCTTCAAGTATCCTTAGTACAAGCTGCATAAGCAAAAGTCGCGAGTTTGAAGTTCACATTGCTAATCTAGATGTATAAAATTTTGGGTCATTTAAGAGTAAGTTAACATGAAAACTCCCTCCAAACAACCATATTTCATTATTGCAATTAGTCATGTGTTTAAATTTGTTGAATTTTTTCATGATTCTAGAGATATTGCTAATGCTCACCATTTGTTCTAGCACAATAAAAAAGATCTAATTTATGTTTTCTTATTAGATTATGTAATTTGTTAGAGTCATTTTCCTTTGTAATTCCTTTTGTTAGAGTCATTTGCATTTGTAATTTCTCAAATTTATTGGCATATGTTATATCGATGTATGTGGTGTGATGAAAGAAATAAGTAAATATATCTTTAAATGATGGGTATACAAATTTTGTTATGTATAAGGTACAACGTTTGACTTTTACCCTTTTATATGCTTAAATAAGGGAAAATATATCTTATTCCTCTAATATTTTGGTGCAGGGAATAAAATTTTTTCATGAGAGCTGAGTGTACCAATCTTGCCATGTAAAGGGTACTGGCCCTTGATGAATACTTTTATATATCCTTATGATGAGGAATTATGCCATATTTCTCAAAAGAATATATATATATATATATATATATATATATATATATATATATATATATCATTTTTATATTTTAGATATTATATTATGAGATTCTAAGCAAAATAATTCAAGACATACTCAAGCTTTATTGAAAGTTCTACAAATTTGATTAAAACTTCTTGTTCCTCCAAACAGAAATACATATGCTAATCATATAAAATAGGGGATTTTCCTTATGAAAACTTTCCAATGTTTGTAAACTAAATAGTTTTTAAACTTTTACTAATATAGATCCTAATGCAAACATCAAATTTGGGTTTTACCAATGAAGGCTTCATGCTCACCCATAAAGATGAATGTGAATACAAATTTTCTTTATTAATAATGAGTCTGATTTATTAAAACTCATTTATGACATAAGGAAATCATCTAATTTTTTGATAGTCTTCAAATTGCATGAGACCTTGGTTTTCCTTAAAGATGTTTGGATTACCAAAACATAGTTGTTACCAAATAAGGTTAATATAAGAATTTAAAGGCAATTAATCCTTACAACTTATGCAATGATGTAGTACAAAAATTATTGTCCCACCATGCCTTTAAAAGAGATAAAAACTGCTTGCACACAAACATAAGCCAACATGCTCACAATCAATTTGTGATATTAAACATAGAATGGCTAATAATTTTAGAATTTCATATCTCGTAATCTTTTTTGATATAAACTACCATCATTCAAGAAAAAAAGAAAACATTAAGATAGAGAGATGGCACACTCACTTCTTTCTTCCTAAGCTCAGGCACCTAAGGTTACTGTTCCATTAGATTACAAGGCATAGACTTCTATTTTTCATCCTTTATGGATGGTGAGAAACACTCCAATGCTCAACTCTACACAACGTGGGTGCTACTAACATTCCTGAGGACTTTACATCTTTCCCTCCTTTCTTTCTTAATGGTTACTCAACGACTGACTTTGACCATTTCTTACCATTCATTAAACATATTTCCATGAAATAAGGTAAACCATCTATTTTCTTAAGTGAGGAAGAGGTTGGATTGCTAGCTAGGCCTTTCAAGTTCACTCTCGTTGGCAAATATGCTGCAAAAAGGATCACTCTAGCTGAGGCTAGAGTTTTCTTCAATGATTTAAACTTGGGCAATAACTAGACTGCTGGTTTTCTTGACCACAAACATTTTCTCATCTGATTATTCTATGAGGATGACTATGCTAAAGTATTTACTATTCATTTCTACTGCATTAATGATCTGCCTCTTAAAATCATGAAATGGACTACTAATTTCAATCCTAAGGCTAAGTCATATATTGCCATAGTATGGATTCAACTCCCAAGACTTAAAGTACATTTCTTTAGTAAAGAATTGCTTTTCTCTATTATTAGCATCAAAGACAGGCCCTTGAGAATGGACATCCCCACTCAAACCTCAACAAGCCTTATATAGCATGAGTGCTCATAGATTTTGATGTCACTTCCTAATTCAATGACCTTGTTTGGATAGGAACTCAAAAAATTTGTTATTAACAAAAGAATTGTTGGAATGTATCCCAAGTACTATATTCATTGTATGAAATTCAATCATACAATTGATGATTTCCTCTAAGAAATCACAAATTAGCATGGACTGATAGAACTGTCCAACTAACAACTAATTAAGCAACCCAACTAGCTTTAAGCAACTAAAGCTAATATACTTATTGAAGCCCCTCAGCAGCACCAAATTGGGATATAATAGATGGACCTACTTAATGAATCCACCAACTTACATAGCAACACCTTCATTTTCTAATTAAAGCTCTTCAGCAACACCAAAGTGGGAGATAATAGATGGACTTTCTTGAAAGCCATCCTACATTCCAAACACCTAACCAACTATTACATCATCCATTGGATAGATCCACCTTTATTAGTGATTCAACTCTTAATGTAATCCACCAACATGCACAATAGCACCACACAACCATATTTGGAACTGCATCTTTGGGTGATACAGAACGTAATGAGATACATCAACTCACATAGTAATTGCAATAGAAAGAACAAACTATTTTTGCCAAAGGATATCATGAGACTATCTTTTCCCTTAGAATAAAAAGATAAGAACTGAAAGGCAAGAACGTGATGGAGACTAAGGATGACCATACTAGTGATGCTCAACACTCCAGCTTACTAGTGGAAAAGTACCTTTTAAAAACAATAGGAAATTGATGCAAATGAAGGATGGATATAGATTAGGAGAGTTAAAGAAGTTTGAGAACTTAGGGGTTGCTTAAGGATTACCCAATCAAAATTGTAAGGTCCAACAGTCCTAATAATCTATCAAAGTTTGATAGTAGGCAACCCTTTATGCCGCCTCCATAAATTTCTTGATTTGGATTGTAAGGGGTATAACAAAATCTCAATCTAAGGCAAGGCTCCATCATGTTATTAACTCTCACCAACTAAGAATCATTGGCTTACTAGAGCCTATGATTATTAACCCCCAACCCCAAAAAATTTTGAGAAGATACAACTTGCAAAGAATACACACTAACTACAATAACAAAATATGGTTGTTGTCGAAGGCCCCTTTCAAGTGGATATCATCTTGGATCACCCCCAATTCATTGATATTAGAATCACTCTTGGTGACACTTTAATTTATGTTATAATTATGTATGATGCTTGCTCTCATACAGAAAGAAATTAACTATGGGATAACTTGATCAAAATTGGAAACTTAATTAACTCACCATGGATTGTAGGTGGTGATTTCAATATGCTAAATTCTATAGATGAAAACACTGGTGGGCTACTACCCAATCTCAAGCTAATTGCTGAATTTATGGAATGGATTCTTTGAGCTAACTTATTTGATGCTAGATACTTTGGAAATGGAATCACATGGAGAGGAGGGAAGACTCATGAGAGATTAATATCCTTTGATTATTAATTAACTAATAAATATTTATTAAAAATTAATCCATGCATGAAAATCTTTGACCGACCCTTGCATTATGGTTAAATTAAATTATTTTTAGTTTAAATTATTTTCAAATTTGATATCTTCACTAATTAAAATCTCTTCATTTATGTAAATGGCATTTAAACTCATTCCCTCTCATGTTTTGACTAACCAAATACTATTTAGGTTGAATTTATATTGAATTTTGCTTTAATTTATATTATTTCCTTAAAAAAATTTCTCTCTCATTTTTCATCTCTTCCTCTCTTTCCTTAGCTGAAATTCTCTTGGCATAAACTCTATTTAAAGATTGTATTTCATGAATTAATCCCTCTTGATTGTCTCCACCTTGTCTAAACATATGCTAGTGATTTTCTTTGAGTTAAAATGCTAAAGCTCATCTCTCTTCTTCAGTCTTACAACCACATTCAAGTGGACACCTTCCTCAACTCTTTCAAGCCTCTTTTTTATCCCTTAGAAAGTTCACATTAATTGATTTCATTTCTTACATACAAAAGCTTGAGTAAGAGTATTTATTATATTTCAATCTTTTCAATCAGTGGTTTTATTGGTTTGGTTTGGATTAAAAGATTTATGTTCTTTATGGTTAAGATTTTTATGTATTATCTTTTTATTCATGATCAAGTGATTCCTTTTAGTTTGATTGATTTGAAATAATCTCTTTAAAACTTCTCATATTAATTATCTTTCATAAATTTCATATTCAAAATATTTGACATTCATGTTGTGTTACTAAAAAGATTTTCTTTAACATTAAAGATTTTCTAAAGTCCTTTAAAATCATCTTTCAAGAAACTTTCAAGTCATAGATCTCTTTACATACACATAAAGGACTTGAGTAAGAAAAATACTTTCACTAATTCTTTTAAATATTTAAGTTCTTTGGTTTGATTTGAATGAAAAATTTTATGTGCTTTAATGTCAAAATATTCACTTAATACTTATCATTATTCTTTCAAAAGTTTTGAAAGATTTTCTCTTTAGTTTGATTAAATAAGATTTTTAGATTTATTTCATAACTTATCTGAATTATACTTTCATGCAAATGTTTTGATCATGCATGTGATGTGATTTCATATAGCTCTTCAAGTTCTTTCATTTCAAGACTTTATTTTTTTTAAGTAAAATAATTTCTTTTAAGACTGGTTGGCTTCAATTATTTTATATAAAGTCCATATTATTACTTTAACTTTAATTAAGTTTAGGTTTTATTTATTCTAATTTAGTTTATTTTAGTTTAGTTTTAGGTTTATTTTATTTTTATTTTAGGATGGAACTGTGTCTTTATAGTAGAAACGATTCTAATTATCTAGGGTTTTTGACTCGCTCTATGAGTGCTCATTATTTATCTATGTCGTCGCTTGTATCTTAGAAAACTCGGTGTGTTACTTGGGTGATGAAATTGAATAGAAGAAATGTTGAATTTGAATTTGTTCTCTGTTAAAAAAAATATAAACCTAAACCTAAAAATAAACCTAAAATAAAAGCCTAAAACTTAAACCTAAAAAATAAAATAAAAACCTAAACATAAAAAAACCTAAACTAAAAAATAAACCTAGACCTAAATCAAATATATAAATTAAAATAAAATAAATAAATAAAATAAACTAAACCTAAATAAAAATAATAAATAAAAAATAAAAAGTAAACCCAAACCCTAAAATAAAAAATTAACAAACCCTAAACATAAAACTAAATCATAAAACTAAACCCTAAAAACCCTAAACCCTAAACCCTAAAACCCTAATCCCTAAACCCTAAATGCTAAACACTAAATCGTAAAGCCTAAACCCTAAAGCTTACTACCCTAAACCCTAAACCATAAACCATAAACCCTAAACCCTAAACCATAAACCATAAACCCTAAACCCTAAACCATAAACCCTAAAAACCTAAAAACCTAAACCTAAACTAAATAAAACTTAAAAATAAAATAATTTAAAAAACCTAAACCTAAATAAAATAAGATAAAATAAAAAGCTAAACTAAAACCTAATCCTAAACCTAAACCTAAACTTAAAAATAAAATAAAATAAAAATTAAAAACTAAACTACAATAAAATAAATTAAAATCTAAACTAAACTAAAAATATAAATAAACCTAAAAATAAAAACCTAAATAAAATATCACCCCTATTTAAAATAAAAATAAATTTAACCCAAAATAAAAATAAAATAAATACCTAAAGCTAAAAAATAAACCTAAAAATAAAACCTAAAATAAATAAAAAAACCCTAAACCCTAAACTAAAAAAAAAACCTAAACCTAAAATAAAAAATAAGATAAACCTAAAACTAAACTAGAATAAACTAAAATAAAATAAAATAAATAAACCTAAACCTAAATCCAAAATAAACTAAATCTAAACCCTAAACTAAATAAAATAAAATAAACAAAAAATAAACTTAAACCTAATCTAAAAAATAAAACATAAAACTAAACCTAAAACTAAAATCTAAAATGTAAACCTAAAACATATAATAAAACCTAAACCTAAACATAAAAAAATAAAATAAAAACCTATACATAAACATAAAAATAAAAAATAAAACTAAACTAAAAAATAAACATAAACCTAAACCTAAAAAATAAAAAACCTAAACTAAAATAAATTAAACTAAAATAAATAAACCAAACTAAATAAAAATAAAAAATAAACCTAAATAAAAATAAAAAATAAAATAAACTAAAATAAATAAAAAATAAACTAAATAAAATAAATAACCTAAACCTGTCGATTTACTTAGTTTAAAAAAACCCTAAACCATAAATCCTAAACCCTAAACCCTTAGCCCTAAATCTAACCCTAAACCTAAAATAAATAAAGTAAAATAAAAAATTCAAGAAACTCAAATAAATGAAAAATAAACTAAACAAACCTAAACCCATCGATTTAATTTAAAAAAAATCCTAAGCCTTAAATCCTAAACCCTAAACCCTAAACACTAAACCCTAAACCATAAACCCTAAACCCTAAACCCTAAACCCTAAACCCTAAACCCTAAAACCCTAAACTCTAAACCCTAAACCCTAAACCCTAAACCCTCTATTCATATTAAGGTTACTCTGGCTCTATTAGACCTATAAAATTATCGATATAGCTATTAATATGTGTTTGTTGCTCCCGATTAGCTTTCATCACTTGTGGGTGTTTTCCTTGCTCGATGTTTCATCCGGTAGGCTTTTTTGTTTATTCATTCTCATGCTATAGTTGAATACTTAGGTGATGCTTCTCTTACAAGGATTGGTGGCATCACATACTAAATAGTGTTTCCTTTCATTCTAGAGTGTATTTTTTTCATTGGTATGCGTGTATTAAATATCATATGATTTTCATCCGCTGGTAGCTACCTTCCTCTAGATGTGTTATGATGGATGGGATGATTTTACTCATAATTTGGCTAGTAGTAGCACTTATGATGTAACCCTCCATTGAAGTTTGGATGCTCATGTTTGCGGCTATCTCATTCTATTGTGACTGAGCCTGAGCTTTCCTCACACACTTCTCTAAATTTCTCACACTTTCATTTATTTTCTCAAGCACTTTGTTTTTGATCTTTTAATGCAAGCATTCCTTCTTCCACTATTTGTTGGTTCTCAGTGTTATTTCCTTGCATGTTCCTTATATGGAGGCGTAAATACTTCTCTGCCTTCAAGCTTTGATGAAGGCTATCTCTAGCTTTTCTTTTGCTTTTATTGCTATTCTTTTCACTTTTCATTTATTTAGGTTGCACTTAGATGGGGATTCACTCTAGGCTGATTGTAGCTCTCTTAAGCAAGAGTTATTGAGTTTATCCCCTTAAGGATCTTGTAACTCCCCTTTTGTGGTAATAAATTCCCCTACATGTGGTTCTCTAAAATAAAAACCCCTAAACCCTAAAACCTACAATCTTAAACTTTAAAACCCAAACCCTAAACCCTAAACCTTAAAGTAACCCTAAACCCTAAACCCTAAACTAACCCTAAAGCCTAAGAATGGGTAGAACCTGATGAACATCACATCACTAGGCTCGCCTAGATCTAGAAGGGAGGCTAAGTGAGGCACATTATCACAGGGTGGTGGGGAATGACATGCCGGGTAGATATGGAGGTGATTGTTGGGGTAGTGGCAGTTATGGAGCTAGGATCAGTGATGAAAGCTACAACTGTGGTGGTGGCGGAGGGAGAGATCGGGGATATGATGGAAAATCTCACTACTCAAGAGGCAGAGGAGGTTTTGATGGGAATTGGAGAAATTAAAGAGTGGCCAATCCGATTTACTACTTATGAAACTGTCTTTATAGCAAAGATGATTCTACTTATCTAGGATTTTTGATTTGCTCTTGGGTGATCATTTTTGATCAATGTCATCACTTATGTCTTAGAAAATGTGGGGTGCTACTTGGTTAATGAAATCGAAAAGAAGAATGTTGAATTTGAATTTGTTCTTTGTTAAAAAAAACCTTAAACCTTAAACCCTAAAACCTACAACCCTAAACCCTAAACCTAGAACCCTAAACCCCAAAAAACCCTAAACCCTAAATAAAAAATAACATAAAATAAAAAAACCCTAACCCAAAATGCTAAACCCTTAACCTACAACGCTAAATACTAAACCCTAAACCTAAACCTAAACCTAAAACCTAAACCTAAATAATAAACCTAAAACTAAACTAAACTAAACTAAATAAAATTACATGTAAACCTAAACTAAAATAAATAAATAAATAAACATAAATTAAATAATATAAATAAATAAATAAACTAAAAAACCTAAATTAACTTGAAAATATATAAAATATATAACCTAAACCCTAAACTAAAAAAAAACTAAACCTAAAATAAAATTAAAATAAACAAAATAAAATAAGCCTAAACCTAAACTAAAATAAACTAAAGTGAAATAAATAAAACCTAAACATAAACTTATAATAAACTAAACCTAAACCTAAACTTAAACTAAGTAAAATAAAATAAACTAAAAATTAACCTAAACCTAAATTAACAAAATAAAACCTAAAAATAAACTAAAATAAAAACCTAAAACCTAACAAATAAACTTAAAAAAAACAAAACCTAAAACAAACAAAATAAAATAAATCGAAACCTAAACTAAAATAAACTAAACAAAATAAATAAAACTTAAACCTTAAACTAAATAAAATAAAATAGACTAAAAAAATAAAATCTAAAAATAAAGCTAAAATAAAAACTTAAAACCTAAACCTAAAAAAATAAAATAAAATCCTAAACCTAAAAAAATAAAATAAAAATAAAATTGAACTAAAAAATAGACATAAACCTACACATAAACCTAAAGAATAAGCTAAAATAAAAAACCTAAACTAAATTAAATAAAACTAAGACAAATAAACTAAACTAAATAAAAAATATAAATGAAAGTAAAAAATAAAATAAACTAAAATAAATAAAAAATTAACTGAATAAATTAAATAAACTTAAACCTACCAGTTTACATATATTTAAAAAACAAACTTAAACCCTAAACCCTAAACTCTAAACTCCAAATCCTAAACCCTTAATGCTAAACCCTAAATCATAAACCCTAAATCTTAAAAAACCCTAAACCCTAAACCCTAAACCCTAAACCCTAAACCCTAAACACTAACTCCTAAACTAAGCCAAAACCTAAACCCTTTTAAAACCCTAAATCCTAACCTCTAAACTAACCCAAAACCTAAAACCCTAAACCCTAAACCCTAAACCCTAAACCTTAAACCTTAAGCTAACCCTAAACCCTAAACCCTAAAAACCCTACACCCAAAAGTCTAAACAATAAACTCTAATGCCTATACCCTAAACCATAACCCTAAACCCTAAACCTTAAAACCCTAAACCATAAAACCCTAAACCTTAAACCTTATACCCTAAACCCTAAACCTTAAACCCTAAAACAAAAAGCCTAGAAACCTAAGCCTAAACTAAATAAAACCTAATAATAAAATAAATAAAAAACCTAAACCTAAATAAAATAATAAAATAAACTAAAACAAATACCAAAACTAAAATTTAAACCTAAACCTAAAAATAAAATACATAAATAAGTAAATTAAATTAAAATAATAAATAAAAAAATATAAACTAAATTAAAAAATAAAATAAACCTAAGAATAAAAAACCTAAATAAAAAAAACTAAATGAAAAATAAAAATAAAATAAATTTAAAATAAAATAAAATATAAAGTAAATAAAAATCTAAACTTAAAAATAAAAAAATATAAATAAAAAATAAAATATAAACCCTAAACTAAAAAAAATTCTAAACCTAAAATAAAAATAAAATAAATAAAATAAAATAAACCTAAACCTAAATTAAATGAAATTAAATTAAAATAAACAAAACATAAACCTAAACCTAAAATAAACTAAACCTAAACCTAAAGGTAATCTAAATAAAATAAAATAAACTAAAAATAAACTTAAACCTAAACTAAAAAAACCCTAAAAATAAACATAAAATAAAAACCTAAAACCTAAACCTAAAAAAATAAGAAAAACCTAAACCTAAACCTAAAAATAAAAAATAAAACCTAAACCTAAAAAATAAAATAAAATTAAAACCCAACTAAAAAATAAACTTAAACCTAAACCTAAACCTAAAATAAACTAAAATAAAAAACTTAAACTAAAATAAATAAACTAAACTAAATAAAAATTAAAAATAAACCTAAATAAGAATATAAAATAAAGTAACTAAAATAAATAAAAAATAAACATAATATACTAGATAAACCTAAACCTATCGGTTTACTTTATTATTATTTTTTAAAAGAAACCTTAAACCTTAAATCCTAAACCCTAAACCTCCAACCTTAAACCCTAAACCCTCAACCCAAAAAGCATAAACGTTAAAACCATAAAGCCTAAACCCTAAACCCTAAACCCTAAACCTTATACCCTAAACCCAAACCCTAAACCCTAAACCCTAAACCCCAAACCCTAAACCTAAATCTAAAGAAATTAAATAAAATACAAAATAAACCTAAACCTAATCCAAAACCCGAAGAATTGGTAAAACCTTGATTGCAGGAACATCACCGTCAACCAGGATCAGTCTAGATCTGGTGGTGGAGGTGAAGGCAAAGGCGACATTTATCGAAGTGGTGGTGGGGGATCTGGAGGAGGTGGTCGGAGCAGTGGTGGTTATGGTGGTGGGAGGAGCGACGGTGGTTACAGCTGTGATGGTGACGGAGGGAGAGATCGGGGATATGATGGTGGATCCCACTACTTGAGAGGATGGGGTGGTTCTGATTGGAATTGGAGAAACTGAAGAACATCTGATCCGATCTGCTATTTATGGAACTATGTCTTTATAGTAGAGACAGTTCTATTTATCTAGAGTTTTGGATTTGCTCTATGCGTGCTAATTTTTGAATTATTTTGTTACTTGTGTCTAAGAAAACTTGGTGTGTTACTTGGTTGATGAAATTGAAAAGAAGACATATTCAATTTGAATTTTTTCTCTGTTAAAAAAAACAAAAAACAAAACCATAAATCCTAAATTAAAACCTAAACCCTAAACCTAAAACCTAAACCCTAAATTATAAAAACCTTAAACCTTAAACTCTAAACCCTAAACCTAAAAACCTAAACCCTAATCCCTAAACCCTAAAACTTAAACCTTAAATACTAAACCCTAAACCCTAAACCCTAAATGAATAAAAAATAAACTAAATATACTAAATAAACCTCAACCAACCCATTTACTAATTTAAAAAAACATTAAACCCTAAATCCTAAACTCTAAACCCTAAACCCTAAGCCCTAAACCTACAACCCTAAACCCTAAACCCTATACCTACACCCTACAAAAATCTAAACCCTAAACCCTAAAAGCATAAACCATAAAAGCCTAAATCCTAAAACCTAAACCTTAAACCCTAAACCCAAAACCTGAACCCTAAACCCTAAACACCAAACCATATACCTAAACTTAAAGTAACTAAATTAATTAGAAAATAAATCTAAATCCTAAAACCTAATAAACCCAAACCTAAACCTAAACCCTATGAATGGAACCTTGACCAGAACATCATCCCAACAAAGCTCAGATTTGGCATGGAGGTGAAGGCAGATGATGGTTATCATAATGGGTGGGGATCTAGAGATGCCGGGTGGATATGGAGGTGGTTGTCGAGAAGTGGTTTTGGAGGTGGAGGAGCACAAAAGTTACTGTGGTGGCGAGGCAGGATCGAGGCTATGATGGTGGATATCGCTACCGAGAGGTCGGGTGGTTCTAATGGGACTAGAGAAACTAAAGATTAGCTCATCATTTGCTATGGAACTATGTCTTATAGAGATGATCCTAGTTATCTAGTGGTTTTGATTTGCTCTTTGCGTTCTCATTTTTGATCTACGTCGTCACTTGTGTCTTAGAAAACTTGGTGTGTTACTTGGTTGAAGAAATAGAAAAGAAAAAATGTTGAATATGAATTTGTTCTTTGTTAAAAAAAACCCAAAAACCTTAAACCCTAAATTAACCCTAAACTCTAAACCCTAAAAAGCTAGAAACCTAAACCTAAACTAAATAAAACCTAAAAATAAAATAAATAAAGAACCTAAACCAAAATATAATAAATAAAATAAAATAAAATAAAAACATAAACAAAAACCTTAACCAAAACCTAAACCTAAAAAGAAAACAAAATTAGAAATAAAAGCTAAACTACAATAAAATAAATAAAACCTAAAATAAACTAAAAAATAAAAAAACCTAAATAAAATAAAACTAAATCTAAAATAAAATAAATAAACTTAAAATAAAATAAAATAAAAACTAAATAAAAACCTAAACCTAAAAAATAAACCAAAAAATAAAACCTAAAAAATAAAAAATAAAACTTAAACCCAAAACTAAAAAAAAAAACTAAACCTAAAATAAAAATACAATAAACCTAAACCTAAACTAAAGTAAACTAAACTAAAATAAATAAAACCTAACCCTAAACCTAAAATAAACTAATCATAGACCTAATATTAAACTAAATATAATAAAAAAAACTAAAAATAAACTTATACCTAAACTAAAAAATAAAACCTAAAATAAACCTAAAAAAATAAAACCTAAACCTAAAAAAAATAAAAAAAAAACTAAACCTAAACCTAAAATAAAAAATAGAACCTAACTATAAAATAAAATAAAATAAACTAAGTTTAAAAAATAAGCCTAAACCTAAACTTAAACCTAAAAATAAACTAAAGTAAAACCTAAACTAAAATAAATAAATAAAGTAAACTAAATAAAAAAAAAATAAACCTAAATAAAAATAAAAAATAAAATAAACTAAAAAAACCTAAACCTACCAATTTACATAACTTAAAAATAAATAAATTCTAACCCCAAACCCTAAACCCTAAAACTTACCCTAAACCCTAAACCAACAACTTTAAACCCGAAACCCTAAATCCTAAACCCTAAAACCCTAAACCCTAAACCCTAAACCCTTAACCCTAAACCCTAAACCCAAAATCATAAACCCTAGAACCACAACCCTAAACCCTATGCCATAAACCATAAACCTTAAACCCCAAACCCTAAACCCTAAACCCTATACCCTAAAACCTAAACTAAATAAAACCAAAAAATAAAATAAATTAAAAACCTAAACATAACTAAAATAAAATAAATAAAAATCTATACTAAAACCTAAACCTAAACCTAAACCTAAACCTAAATTTAAAATAAAAAAATAAAAACTAAACTAAACTAAATTAAATAAAAACCTAAAGTAACTATAAAATATAATAAACATAAAAATAAAAAAACCTAAATAAAATAAACCCAAACATAAAATAATAATAAAATAACCTAAAATAAAATAAAATAAGAGCTAAATAAAAACATAAAGCTTAAAAATAAACCAAAAATAAAACCTAAAATAATAAAAAATAAAACCTAAACCCTAAACTTAAAAAAACCTAAACTAAAATAAACTAAACTTAAATAAACAAAACCTAAACCTAAATCTAAAATAAACTAAACCTAAACTCTAAACTAAATAAAATAAACTAAACTAAAAATAAACCTAAACCTAAAATAAAAAATAAAACCTAGAATTAAACCTAAAATAAAAACCTAAAACCTAAACCTAAAAAATATAAAATAAAACCTAAACAAAAAATAATAAATAAATAAAACTTAAACCTAGAAAATAAAATAATAATAAAACTAAAAAATGAAAAATAAACTTAAACCTAAACCTAAAAAATAAACTAAAATAAAATAAACCTAAACTAAGATAAATAAACCTAAAATATATAAACTAAACTAAATAAAAAAGAAAAATAAACAAAGAAAAATGGAAAATAAACTTAATAAACCTAAAATAAATTTAATCTTATTTTTTTTAAAAAAAAAAAACCCTAAACCCTAAACCCTAAATGCTAAACCCTAAACCTAAACCTTAAACCCAACCTAAAACTAAACCTAACTTAAAACTATAACTTAAAACCTTAACTCTAAACCTAAACCTAAACCTAAACTTAAACTTAAACTAAAACTAAACTAAACCTTAAACCCTAATGTTTAATCCTAACCTAAACCTAAATCCTAACCCAAAACTAAACTATAACTCAACCCTACTTAACTTAAACCTAAACCTAAACTCCTAAACCTTAAAACCCTAACCTAAAGTTTAAACACTAAACCTAAACTCCTAAACCTTAAACCTAAACCTAAACCTAAACCCTAAAATCTAAAAAAATCTAACCTAAACCCTAAATTCTAAAAGTATAAACTAAACCTAAAACTAAACCTAAACCTAAACCTTAAACTCTAAACTATAACCTAAACCCAAAACCCTAAATAATAAACCTAAAATAAATAAACCTAAACCTAAACCTAAAATAAATTAAACCTAAACCCTAAACTAAATAAATGAAATTAAATTAAAAATAAACCTAAACCTAAACCAAAAAGTAAACCATAAAATTAAACCAACATAAAAACCTAAAACCTAAACCTAAAAATAAAAAAAAACCTAAACTTAAAAAAAAAACTAAAAAAAACCTAAACCTAAACCTAAACCTAAAAAAATAAGATAAAAAACCTAAACTAAAATAAATAAATCTAGAATAAATAAACTAAACTAAATAATAATAAAAAATAAACTTAAATAAAAATAAAAAATAAAATAAACTAAAATAAATAATAAATAAACTAAATAAACTAAAACCTATTGGTTTGGTTAATTTTTAAAAAAAACCTAAACCATAAACTAACCTTAAACTCTAAACCCTAAAACCTAAACCCTAAACCCTAAACTCTAAAGTAACCCTAAACCCTAAACTGTAAGAACCCTAAACCCTAAAGTCTAAATCCTAAACCCTGAACTAACCTATTCCCTAAACCCTAAGCTAACACTAAACCCTAAGCCCTAAACCCTAAACACTAAACCCTATAAACCCTAAACCCTAAAGTCTAAATATTGAACCCTAAACCCTAAACTCTAAACCCTAAAAAACCCTAAACCCTAAAAGCACAAACCCTAATCCCTTACCCTAAACCCTTAACCCTAAAAGTACAAACCCTAAAACCCTAAACCCTAAACCCTAACTCTAAACCCTAAACCATAAACCCCAAACCCTAAATATAAGCCTAAAGTTACTAAATAAATTAAAAAATAAACCAAAACCCTAAAACCTAATTAACCTAAACATAAACCTCAACCCTAAAAAGGGTAGAACCTTGATGACAGGAACATCACCGTCAATCAGGCTCAATCTAGATCTGGAGGTGGAGGCGAAGGCGGAGGTGGTGGTTATCGCAATGGTGGTGGGGGATCTGGAGGTGCTGGATCATATGAAGGTGGTGGTCAGAGCAGTGGTGTTTATGGAGGAGGAAGGAGAGACGGAGGTTACAATCATGGTGGTGGTGGAAGGAGAGATTGGGGATATGATGGTGGATCCAACTACCGAGGCCAGGTGGTTGATGGGAACTGGAAACTACCACCAACCCAATTTTCTATTGAAGTGTGTCATTATAAGAGATGATTCTAGTTTTCTAGGATTTTTGATTTGCTCTATCGTGCTAATTTTCTATCTATATTGATGGTTGTGTCTTAGAAAACTTAGTGTGTTACTTGGTTGATGAAATCAAAAAGAAGAAATGTTGAATATAAATTTGTTCTCTGTTCAAAAAAACTAAAAACCCTAAACCCTAAACTAAAACTTGAACCCTAAACCTAAAATCTAAACCCTAAATCCTAAAAGCCCTAAACCCTAGACCCTAAACCCTAAAACCCTAAACCCTAAACCCTAAACCCTAAACCCCAACCTAAAACCTAAAATCACAAATCATAAATCATAAACTAAACCATAAATCCTAAACCATAAACTCCAGGCCCTAAACCCTAAAAAAAAACCCTAAACCCTAAAATCTAAAACTGAACTAAATAGAACCTAAAATAAAATAAATCAAAAATCTAAACAAAAAATAAAATAAAATAATAAAAAAATAAAAACATAAATAAAACCTAAACCTAAAAAAAAATTAAAATAATAAATAAAAAAATAAACTAAAATAAAATAAATAAAAACTTAAACTAAACTAATGAAATAAAAAACCTAAATAAAATAAAAAAAGCTTAAAATAAAATAACAATAAACCAAAAATAAAATAAAATAAAAACTAAATAAAAATCTAAACCTAAAAACCAAACCAAAATAAACCTAAAATAAATAAAAATAAAACATAAACCCAAACTATAAAAATACCTAAACCTAAAATAAAATAAAATAAACTTAAACTTAAACTAAAATAAACTAAACTAAAATAAATAAAACCTAAACAGACTAAATAAAATAAATAAACTAAAAAATAAACCTACCTAAACTAAAAATAAAACCTAAAAATAAACCAAAATAAAACCAAAACCTAAAAATAAAATAAAACCTAAACCAAAACTTAAAAATAAAAAATAAAACCTAAACCTAAAAATAAAATAATAACTAAACTTCAAAATAAACCTAAACCTAAACTTCCTAAAAGATAAACAATTAAATAACCTAAAAAATAAAACCTAAAATAAATAAACTAAACTAAATAAAAATAAAATAAACCTAAATAAAATTAAAGTAATAAATAAATATAAAAAATAAATTAAATAAACCACCTGCAAGTTTGCTAATTTAGAATAAAAATAAATATAAACTAAAATAACTAAACCCTAACCATACCCTAAACTGGCCCTAAACCTTAAAACCCTGATCCCTACCTACCCACACTGAGCCACACCCTGACATTTATAGGCCACTGACTAGGCCACCCAAACCCTAAACTGAGCCCCCTAACCTAAACCACAGGCCCTACCCTGGCTTAAAACTGAGCTAAATTAAACTAATAAAATGATTGAAAACCCTAAACATAAATTACATATTCTAAATAAAATAAAACTACTAAAACATACCTAAACCAAACTAAAATAAAATAAACAAACAAACTAAAATAAAATAAATTAAAGCCTAAAGTAAACTAAAGTAAAATAAACCTAAAAATAACCTAAATAAAATAAAAATAAAATGTAAAATAAAAATAAAATAAATCTAAAATAAAATACAACAAAAACTAAATAAAAACTTAAACCTAAAAAATTAAAAATTAAAAAATCTCTAAATAAATAATAAAGTAAAACCTAAACCCTGAAGTAAAAAAAAAAACCTAAACCTAAATAAAATAAAATAAAATAAAATAAACCTAAACCTCATAAAATAAACTAAACTAAAATAAATAAAACCTAAACTAGACACAAAATACTAAACCTAAACCCTAAAGGATAAAATAAAATAAACTAAAATAAACCTAAACCTAAATAAAGAAATTAATCCTAAAATTAAACCTAAAATAAAAACATAAAACTTAAAACTAAACAAATAAAATAAAAATATATACCTAAACCTAAAAATAAAAAATAAAACCAAAACCTAAAATATTAAATAAAAAAAAAACTAAACTATAAAATAAATAAAAACCTAAACCTAAACCTAAAAAATAAATTTTAATAATAAACTTAAACTAAAATCAAGAAACCTAAAATAAATAAACTAAACTAAATATAAATAGAAATTGAACCAAAATAATAATAAAAAATAAAATAAACTAAAATAAATGAAAAATAAACTAAATAAAGTAAATAAGCCTAAACCAATTGGTTTACTAAATTAAAAAACTCTAAACCCTAAATCCTAAACCCTAAACCCTAAACCCTAAACCATAAAAACCCTAAACCCTAAATCTGGCCACAAATAAATAATAAATAAAAGTCAAAACTACAAACTAAACCCTAGCCTCTGACCTGAGCTACCTATCCTATCCTAAACTCTAGACTAAACTAAATAAAATAAAACCTAAAACCTAAACTAAAAAATAAATAAATAAATACATGAACTAAATAAAAATATAAATATAAATAAATAAACTAAAAAAAATAAACTAAACTAAATAAACTAAACCTAAACTAAACTAAAATAAAATAAACTAAACTAAACTAAACCTAAACTAAACTAAATAAACTAAAATAATTAAATAAAAAACTATAATAAATAAAACTAAATAAACTAAATAAACTCTAAATTAAAATAAAATAAACTAAACTAAATAAACTAAACCTAAAAATAAAAACAAAACTAAATAAATAAACTAAACTAAATTAAACTAAAATAAACTAAAATAAACTTAAACTCTAAAGCTAAAACTAAATAAACTAAACCTAAATAAATAAAATAAAGATTGAAATAAAATAACTAAAATAAATTAAATAAACCTAAACCAACACCATAATCGAAACTTAAACCTAAACTAAAAAAATAAATAAACTAAATTAAAATAAATAAACGTAAACTAAAACTAAAAAAATAAAATAAAAATAAACCTAAACCTAAACTAAATTAAACTAAATAAATAAACCTAAACTAAAATAAAACTAAACCTAAATGAAACTGGACCTAAATAAACCTAAACCTAAACTAAGCCTAAACCTAAACGGATAAACCCTAAACCTAAATAAACCTAATAAAGCCTAAACTAAAATAGAAAACTAAATTAAATAAAGTAAATCCTAAAACTAAATAATATAAACCTACCTAAATAAAACATAAACATTAACCTAAAAAAATAAAACTATGCTAAAATAAAACCTAAACCCTAAACAAGCCAACTAAAGCCTAAACTAAACAACTTAAACCTAAACTAAAAAATAAACCTACTAAAGAACTAAACTAAATAAACCAAATAAACTTAAACTAAATGGCTAAAATAAAATAAACTAAACCTAATGACTATCTAAACTAAACTAAATAAATGGTATATAACCTAAGACCTAATTAAATAAATAAATAAATACTAAAACTAAACCTAAACTAACCTAAACCTAAATAAACTAAACTAAACTAAATTAAACTAAATAAATCCTAAACCTAAACTAAATAAATAAACTAAATAAAATAAACTAGATAAACTAAACTAAAGAAATAATTCTAAACCTAAATAAACATAAAAATAAAACTTAAACCTAAACCTAAACCTAAACCTAAACATAAACCTAAACTAAATTAAAACCAAAACCTAAACCTAAACCTAAACTAGATAAGCTAAGCCAAAACCGTGAGCTAAAGGTAAATAATAAACTAATATAAATAAAATGAAGCCTAAACTAAACCTAAACTAAACTAAATTAAATAAAATACAAATAAACTAGTGAATCAACTAAATAAACTAAACTAAATAAATAAACCTAACTTAAACTAAACTAAAAATAAACTAAAATGACTAAATTATATAAAATATATAAAGCTAAAATAAAATAAATAAAATAAAATAAACTAAATGAACCTAAACATAAACTAAGTAAATAAAATAAATAAACGAAATAAACTAAATAAAATAAACTAAAATACCTAAACTAAATCAACTAAACTAAATAAACATAAACTAAACTAAATGACCTAAGACCAACCTAAACCTAAACTAAACTAAACTAAAATAAATAAAAGATAAACCTAAACCTCAACTAAATAAAATAAACCTAAATTAAAATAAATTAAAAATAAAACCACAAAAAACCCAAACCTAAACCTAACATGATTAATATAACTAAACCTGAGCTGATTAAACTAAACCCTAAATCAGATTCTGACCTAAACCTAACCTAAACTGACTAAACCTAAAGCCTAAAATAAATACTAACTAAACTAAACTAAAATGGCTTACCAAACCTAAAAATAAATAAATCTAACTACCTAAAATAAAGCATGAAAGCTAAAACTAGCTAATAAACTAAACCTAAAAATAAACATATATGCTTGAGCTAAGCTAGAAAATGACCTAAACCTAAATGACCTAAACCTAAATAAACTAAATAAAGACTAAATAAAATACTAAACCTAAAACAAACCTAAAATAAAATAAACCTGAAACCTAAATAAATGAACTAAGATAAAACTAAACTAAATAAACCTAAACCTAAACTGAGCCTAAAACTAAACTAAAATAAAATAAACTAAACTAAACCTAAACTACCTAAACCTAATAGAAATAAAAAACTAAAATAAATAAAATAAATAAAATGAAATAAACATAAATAAACCTAAACCTAAATTAAAATAAAATAAACTTAACTAAATAAACTAAACCGAAAAATAAAAACAAAACTAAATAAAAGAACTAAACTAAATTAAACTAAAATAAACTAAAATAAAAATAAACCTAAGTCTAAAACCTAAACTAAATAAACCTAAACCTAAATAAATAAAATAAACTAAACATAAAGTAAATAAACCTAAACCAACACCTTAACCTAAACCTAAACCTAAACTAAAAATAAATAAACTAAATTAAATAAATAAATCTAAACTAAATAAACTAAATAAAAAATAAAATAAAATAAACCTAAACCTAATCCTAAATTAAACTAAGTAAATGCACCTAAACTAAAATATAAACTTAACCTAAACCTAAATAAACCTAAACCTAAACTACCTAAACTAAAAAAAATAAACCTAACCCTAAATAAACCTAATACCAACTAAAATAAAAGCTAAAACTAAATATAATAAAGTAACTAAACCTAAACCTAGATAAAACATAAACCTAAACCTAAACCTAAACTAAACAAACTTAAACCTAAACTAAATAAAACTAAACTAAATAAAACCTAAATAAACCTAAACTAAATAAACTAAACTAAAGCTAGCAAACTAAATAACTAAATAAAATAAACCTAAACCTAAAATAAACTAAGCTAAACTAAACTAAGTAAATAAATTAAACTAAACTAAATAAATAAAGATAAAACCAAAACATATTACAATAATAAACTAAACTAAAATAAACTAAACCTAAACTAAATGAAATAAAAAATACAATAAACTAAACTAAAATCAAATAAAACTAAATTAAATAAATAAACCTAAACTTAAACTAAACTAAAATAAAATAAAAATGAACTAAAGGAGATAAAATATTCCTAAACCTACTAAACTAAAAAAAAATAAAATAAAATAGATGGATTAAATAAACTTAAATTTAAACTAAGTAAATAAAATAAACTAAATAAAATAAACCTAAACTAAATAAACTAAACTAAATAAACATAAACTACTAAACCTAAGACTGAACCTAATCCTGGCGTGGCCTAAACAAAACTAAACTAAACTAAAATAAATAAAATAAACCTAAACCTAAACTAAATAAAATAAACCTAAACTAAACTAAATTAAACTAAATAAAACCTAAAATAAACCTCAACCTAAACCTAAACTTAAAACATAAACTAATATAAACCTAAACCTAAACCTAAACTTAAACTTAATTAAACTAAACCCTAAATCGACCTGACCTAGGAAGCCTAAACCTAAATAATTAAACTAAACTAAACAAAGAAACTGAAGCCAAGGCCTAAAGATAAATAAATCTAAACCTAAATCTAAAATAAACACTAAACCTAAACTAAATAAACCTACAAAAATAAACATAAACTATCATAAACCTAAACCTAAATAAATACCTAAACCTAAACCTAACCTGGGCCTAATAAATAAAATGAAGCTAAAATTGACAAACCTAAAATCACTAAATAAACTAAATTAAAAATGGGCCTATATATAACCTAAACCTGAAGCACAGCTGATAAAACCTAAATAAAGTAAAATAAATAAAATATAGATAAAAACTGACTAAATAACTATAAATAAAACATATAAAATAGGCCTAAAACCTAACCTAGGCTAATCTAACCTGACTAATAAAATAAATAACTGAACTAAATAAAACTAAATATAAATAAACCTAAAACCTAAAATAAAAGAACTCAAATAAAGTAAAATAAACCTAAACTAAATAAAATATAAAAAATAATAAAAGATAAACCTTAAGTAAGAAATAAAATAAAATAAACTAAATAAAGTGAAATATATAAAATAACCTAAACCTCTTTGCTTATTAAAAATAAAAAACCAAACCCCAAATAATGACTAAACCCTAGGCCCTGAGCTCTACCCAACCCTAAATAGGCCAAAATAACATAAAACTTGAACTCTAATAAGCTGATAAACACTAAACTAACCTAAAATTAACTAAAATAATAAACTAAAACTAATACTAATAATAACAAAAACTAATTATCTGCTAAAAAAAAATAAAAGCTAAACTACTAATATTAACTAAAACTAATGAACTAATAAGCAAACTAACTACTAATAAACAACTAAATTAAACATAAACAAAACCCACTAATAAAATATCAAAAAAATAAAATAAAGACTATAAACTAATAAAACTAAAAAGCTAGACTAAATAGCTAAAATAAAACTAATAAAACTTAATTCAAATAACTAGTAATGACTAACTAATAATCCACAAACAAACTTTAAACTAGCCTAATAGAACTAATAGTAAAACTAAACCCAAATATAAAGATTATAATAACTAAAACTAACTAAAAATTAAAAACTAATAAAATAATAAACTAAGTAATAAACTATCTAAATAATTAATAAATAACTAATAATTAACTAGTAATAAATAAAACTAATCTAATAAAATAATAGGTGTTAAGACTAAGTACCTGATAATAAACTGGCTAAATATAATAACTAAGACTAATAAAAACTAAACTAATAAACTAAACTAAATAACTAATGGCAATGACTAACTTAAACTAATAATAATTAAACTAAATATAATTAAACTACTAATAATAATTTATTAAACTAAATAATTAAAACTAAATAATAAATAAACTGAATATAATATAAAATCTATAATAATTAACAACTTAATTAACTCATAAATAATAACTTTAATAAATAATATAAATAAACTAAAACTAATATTACAACACTAAATAATAAAACAAAATAACATAAAAACTAGGACTAAACTATAAAATAAACCTAAACATAACTAATAACATAAAATATAAACTAAATAAACTAAATAAATAAAATAAACTACCTAAACAACTAAATAAACTAAACTAAATAATTAAACTAAAACCTAAATAAACATAAACCTAAAGCCTACACTAGGCACACTCTAAATAAAGAGAATAACTTCAACTAAACCTAATAAAGCCTAAAACTAGGCCTAAACCTAAACTAAACTGAAGCTAGAGCTAAATGATAAACCAATCTAAAATAAGAAATAAACCTAAACCTAAACTAAGTGAAACTAAACTAAACTAAAATAAATATACCCAGAGTAAAATAAACTAAATAAACTAAATAATAAACTAAACTAAATAAGAATAGCTAAAGACCTAAAACTAAAATAAAAATAAATAAACCTAAATTTAAACCTAAAAAAAAATAAACTAATTAAACAAATAAACTAAATAAAACTAAACCTAAACTAACTAAATAAATATAAATAAAAATAAAAATAAATTAAATAAACTTAAACTAAATAAAATAAACTAAACTAAAAAAAACTAAAATAAACTAAATAAACCTAAACCGAAATAAACTTAAAACTAAAATATTAAATAGCTAATAACTAAATAAAATAAACTCAATCAAAAGAATAACCTAAAGCTAAACTAACTAAACCAAATAAATCACCCTTAACTAAAAAAACTAAACTGAAGCTAAATAAATTAAATAAAACTAAATGAGCTAAAAAGAAATAAAATAAACCACTAAATAAATTAAACTAAATAAAACTAAATAAAATAATAAAATTAAAATTGGGTAAATAAATAATAATAAAATAAAAAAAACAAACCTAAACCTAAACTAAAATAAATATAAAACTAAATAAATAGAGATAATAAACTTAATTAAAATAAAATAAATAAAATAAACTTAAATAAATAAAACTAAATAAAATAAAATAAACCAAAACCCAAACCTAAATAAACTAAAAAATAAACCTCCCTAAACTAAATAAGACAGACCTAAAAACTTAAACTGAGCTACTAAATGACTGAGCTCTAATACTAAACTAAAATAAATGACTCTAAACCTAAGCTAAACCTAAAAGATAAGGGTTAAAAGAAATAAATAAATAAAATAAACTGACCTAAACTAATGATAATAACCTGACCCTCTGAAAGCCTAAAGCTAAACTTGAAAGCCCTAAAGATAAACTAAACAAAAAGTAACTATATAAATACACTAGGCCTTAAAGGCTTAAGCCCCTGAGCTAGGCTAAATAAAAAACAGACCTAAGTAAAATAAACCCCAAACTACTAAATGACCTAAACTAAACTTGATTAGATATGCTAAAACAAATAAAATAAAACTAAACTAATAAACTAAAATAAATAATAAAACCAAAATAAAAATAAAATAAATAAATAATAACCTAAATGTAAATGAACACTAACTAAAATAAATAAATATAAATATAAATATAAATAAACTAAATAGACCTAAATTAAATTAAACTAAACAAACTAAACTAAAAACCTAATGTAATTAAAACTAAATAAAACCTAAACCTAAAATAAAATAAACCCTAAACTAAATAAATAGACTAAATAAATAAATTAAATAAACCTACATAAATAAAATAAAATAAAATAAACTAAATAAATAATAATAAAATAAAATCTAGAACCTAAACTTAAACCTAAACCTAAACTTAAAATAAAAACCTAAACCTAAACCTAAACCTAAACCTAAACTAAAATAAAATTAAAAATAAATGAAAATAAATAAAATAATAAACTAAAATAAATAAATAAATAAAATAAAAATAAAATAAACTAAATAAAAAATAAACTTAGTAAAACTATATAATTAAACTAAATAAATAAATAAATTAAACTAAACTAAACTAAACTAAATAAACCTAAACCTTAAATAAACTTAAACCACAAGCCAAAATAAAATTAAACTAAACAAACTAAACTAAAACTAAACCTAAACCTAAATAAATAAGCCTTTAAACTTCTAAATAAACTGTCTAAACTAAAACTTAAACTAAATAGCTAAAACTAGATCTAAACTAAACTAAACTAAAATAAAGCTAGTAAACTTCAAGCTAAAGTAAAAGTAAAATAAAAAAATTAAATAATAAAATAAAAGATTAAAACTAAAGGTTAAAATTAAATAAAACTAGAAACTTATAATAGACGCAAAACTAAATTATCTAAATATTCACAAAAGCTAAACTAAACTAAAATAAAACTAAAACCTAAATCTTAACATAAATAAACTAAACTACAAATAAAAATATACCTAAATGTAAATAAAAATAAAGTAAACCTAAACTAAACCTAAACATCAAATAAAAAGTAAATAAAATCTAAACCTAAACCTAAACCTAAACCAAAATAAAAATAAAAGCATAACTAAATGAACCTAAATAAAAATAAAACAAAAAATAAATAAACTAAATCAGGCCTTAATGAGAATAAGACATAAACTGAGCACAAAAAGCCACCAAGCTGAAGCTAAACAAAGATAAACCTAAAATAAACCTGAAGCAGAAGCTAAATAAAGCTAAAACAAAATAAAGATCAAATAAATAAGACTAAAAAAAAGTTGACTAAATAAAATAGACAAAACCTAGCTAAACTAACTAAAGAAAGCCTAAACTAAATTAAAATAAAATAACTAAAATAAAAAAAATAAAACATAAACATAAACCTAAATTGAGCTAAAAAATTAACTAAATAAAATAAATAATAAAACAAACATAAAATAAACTGTGCTGAAGCTAGGCTAAATAAAGCACAGAATAAATAAAACCTAAACTAAAAATAAAATAAATAAAATAAATCAAAATAAATAAATGAGCCAAGCCTACTTAGGCTTGATTAGATAAACAGACAAAATGAGGCTGAGCCCTGAGCCCTGGTTTTTTAAAGAGCTCTAGGCCAGACTTAAGGCCAAGGCCATGAGCCTTGGCCCTCGACCCTGAGCCACTGAGTGTAAAGGCCTGACAGCCCTGAGCCTGAGCCATGAGCCATGAAGCCCAGCAGCTGAGCCCTGGTCCCAGGCCTGGGCCACTGAGCCCTGAGCCCTAAATCATAAGGCCAAATCTAGGCTGAAATAAGACACAAAGAATAAAGATAAATAAATGATCACAAATAAAAAAATGAAGCTAAAATAGAAATCTAGCTAAGGCATGAGCCTAAGCCAAGAGCCCTAACTTGAGGTTAAGATATAAATAAAGAAAGTGAAAGCCTAGCTAAGATAAAATGGCTAAGACCTAGCTAAATTAAAATAAAATAAACTGGGAGATGAAACCTAAAATAAAAGATGACCTAAAATAAGATATAAAATACCAAAATGAAGCTAAGATAAAGAAATAAATAAAACCCTGGGCCTGAAAGAATAAAGCCAAGATAAATAAAATAATGGACCACCTAAACTAAAAGGCCTGGGCACAAGATAAACAAAATAAAGGCAACCCAGCAGGCTAAGATAAACTAAACTAAGATAAATAAGGCTAAACTAGCTTAAGATAAACTAAACCTAAACCCTAGATTAAATGGAATGATTAACTAAAATAAACCTAAACCTAAACTAAAAAAATAAAACTTGAAATAAACCTAAAATAAACTTAAAGACTTAAACCTAAAAAAAAAAACATAAAGCATTAATAAAATAAAATAAAACAAAAAATAAACTAAACTAAAAATAATGAGCATAAACCTCAGCCTACCTAAAGTATCTTTAAAATAAATACCTAAAAATAAATAAAGCTAAACTAAATTAAAATAAAAATAAACCTAAATAAAATGAGCTAAAGATAAAATAAATAAAATAAAATGAAGCTAACCAATGGGTTTATTTATTAAAAAAGACCACTGAGCCACAGACTAGGCCAAGTCTGATCTCCTAGGCCACGGATCCAGGAGCCCTGAGCCAGGCCATAGGCCACAAAGGCCACTGAGCCCTGATCCTGGGCCGCAGGCCACTGAGCCGCAGGCTCTGAAAGCCACTGAGGACAGCCCAGGCCACAAAGGCCCTGAGGCCCTGAGCCCGGACTCTAGGCCCTGAGTCCTGGGCTGGGGCTTTAGAAGCTGACCCTGGGCCACAGGCCTGAGAGGCCGGATCAGCAGGCTGGAGTCTGGGCTGCAGGAGGCCTGAGCCCTGGTCGACTGGAGCCAGGTGACAGCGTCACTGCAGGCCTGAGCCACTGGCTCCTGGGCACTGGGCCCTGGAGTCACAGGCGCTGGAGTCCTGGGCTCTGAGCCCTGACCCTGACCTGAGCCCTGGGCCAGGCCCAGGCCACTGGGGGGCCAGGCCACTGTTCTGGGATTGACGGCCCAAGGCCCTGGGCCCAAGGTCTTGACCACAGGCTGGGCCCTAGATCCTGCACCTGGTGGGTGGCTGACAGCCCAGGCCCTGTGGTGACCCACAAAGATAGGCTATGGACCCTAGCCATGAGATCTAAATCCTGGGCGCAGAGGCACAGGATGAGTGCTGAGCCCCAGGCCAGACTGTGCCATGGCCACGGGTCCTTGAGTCCTGATCCTTGGGCCACTAAGGCGTATGACCTAGGCTTAGGCTCTGAGGCCATGGGCCACAGGCCCTACAGATTGACCTGGAGATCCTGGGCCGCAGGCCCACTGGCTTGTGACTCATAGGCCTGAGCCCTGGGCCAGACTGGGCCACTGGGCATGGGCCACTGGGCCCCCAAGGCCAGACCCTGGGCCCTGAGGCCTGGGCCAGACCTGGCTGGGCTAATACCTGGGCTCACAGGCCACTGAGGCTTAAGAGCTGAGCTGAATTTGATGAGCTGATTAAGGTTAAAAGTGCCAAAGGACTAAAATAAAAGCCTGGCTAAAGATGCACTGACAAAGGCTTGACCTAAAGATAAGATGGGATAAAGAAATGGAGTGTAGCTAAAAGATAAAATGGCCCAAAATCTACTAAACTAAAATAAAATAAAACCTAAAGATGGAAAACCTAAATAGATAAGACCCTGAAATAAAAACAAAAATAAATACCTAAAGATAAAATAAATAAAAGTAAATAAAACCTAAACCTAAAAAATAAACCTAAAAGATAAAAAAATTAAAACCACCTAACCAAAACTGAGCTAGAAAATCAAAGATAAAATAAACTGAAGCAATTAAAATAAACTAAACTAAAATAAAATGACCCTAACTAAAGCTTAATAAACTAAACCTACCCTAAACTAAATAAAGATAAAATAGGCTAAAATAAACCCTGAAACCCTAAAACTAAAAAAAACTTAGAAATAAAGCTAAAATAAAATAAGGCAAAGCTTAAAACTAAAAAAAATAAAATAAAACATGAAACATAAAGCCTAAAGATAAAAATAAAAGGCAAACCAAAAATAAAATAAAATAAAACTAAGCTAAAAATAATATAAAATCTGACCTAAACAAGATTAAGATAAAATAAAACTAAATGGAAATAAACAACTAAAGTTAAGATAAAATACGCACATGTAAAAAGATATTAAAATAATAAATAAAATAGATAAAATAGAGATTAAATAAAGCTAAACTCTTGGTTTGCTTAAATTCGAGAAGGCCCTAGGCCATGATCTTAGACCCTAGGACAAGGCCTGAAGACTGATCAGGTAGGCCACGTATCTGACATAGAGCCACAGATTGACCTAGGCCTGGAACCTGAGCCCAAAGGCCATGTTGACCTAGGCCCTAGGCTCCTGGGCTGTGACCCTAAGGCCTGAGGCTCTGGATGACTGCTTGACCATGGGCCAGACCACAGGCCCAGCCAGGCCGCAGGCCTGAAGCGTGCATTGACGCAGGCTCTAAAGTGGTGGGCCCAGAGGCCACTGAGGCTCTGACCACCCAGACCATGGGCAATGAGAAGCAACCCTGAGGCCTGGGTCTGGGCTCTGGGCGGTGGGCCTGGATCTGACATGGGCAGCAGTCACTGAGGCTGACCCTTGGGCCCTGGTGACCTGGGCCACTGAGATGCCTGGGCTGAGGCTGAGCGCTGGGCCCTGGGCCCAGGGCACTGGGCCCTGGGCCCTGAGGCCCTGACCTGACCCTGGAGTCTGGGCCCTGGGCCTGGGCCTAGGCCACACAGGCTCTGGGATGATCTGAAATGCTAGATGGTGAGGGACCGCTGACAGGCTGGGCCATGGATCTCAGCTCTAGGCCACTGAGTGACTTTGGGCCGCGTGTGACCTGGGGCCTGGGCTATGGAGCCCTGGGGCTCTGGAGCGCTGAGGCTGAGCGCAAGATGCTGGGCCAGGCCAGGCCCTGGGCCCTGGGCTTGGGCGGGTCCTGATCACATCACTGGGCCAAGGCGTATGGCTGGGCAGCCCAGGCTGCAGGCCCTGAGGCCCTGGGGCCCAGCCTGGATCTGACCGCTGTCCCTGGGCCCTGGGCCACTGGGCCATGGGCCCTGGGCCCCAGACCTTGAGAGGCCTGGGCCCTAGGCCCAGCCCAGGCCCTGGGCCACTGGGCATGGAGTACTGGGCCACTGGAGCCACAACTGGAGCTGGGCCCCCAAGCCCTGGGCCAGCCCCGGCTGTGCATGTGCAGGCTGACCTGTGGGACCACAAGCACCTGGGCTAGGCTCACAGGCT